>BLSH010194474.1:60477-71652 GCA_018402905.1 Glandirana rugosa
ATTTTCGCTCTTTTTTCGCTTAAATCGCAAAAAATAAAAAACATAGTCGTAAATAAATACCACCAAAAGAAAGCTCTATTTGTGTGAAGAAAATGATAAAAATTTCATTTGGGTACAGTGTAGCATGACTGAGTAATTGTCATTCAAAATGCAAGAGCACTGAAAGCTAAAAATTGGTCTGGGAAGGAAGGGGGTGAAAGTGCCCAGTATTGAGGTGGTTAAGCTTATGATCTACCAAAACCCCCAGATCCTTCTCCACTATGGATTCCCCCAGTTGTACTCCCCCTAGTATGTACGATGCATGCATATTCTTAGCCCCCAAGTGCATAACTTTACATTTATCAACATTAAACCCCATTTGCCACATAGTCGCCCAATTAGAGAGTGCATTGAGGTCGGCTTGTAAGTTGGAGACATCCTGTAAGGACGTTATTCCACTGCATAGCTTGGTGTCATCTGCAAACACTGAAATGGTGCTTTTAATCCCAGACCCAATATCATTTATAAACATATTGAAAAGTAAGGGTCCCAACACTGAACCTTGGGGTACACCACTGATAACCTTAGACCATTCAGAATAAGAATCATTAACCGCTACTCTCTGAATTCGGTCTTTTAGCCAGTTTTCTATCCATTTACAAATTGATCTTTCCAAGCCTGTAGACTTTACCTTACACATTAGCCATGTGTGGGGAACAGTGTCAAACGCTGTTGCAAAATCCAAGTATACCATGTTCACAGCAACCCCTCTGTCCAAGGTTTTTCTTACCTCCTCATAAAAAGAAATCAGGTTTGTTTGCCAACTTCTGTGGTGTGATTTCATGAGTCCATGCTGTCTGTTGCTTAAAATATTTTTATCCAACAAGAACTCATCTATGTGGTCTTCTATTAAACTCTCCAGTATCTTCCCAGCTATAGAAGTTAAACTAACAGGTCTATAGTTACTTGGTAAAGACTTTGATCCCTTTTTAAATATGGGCACCACATTGGCCCTACGCCAATCCAGTGGTACTATTCCAGTTTGGGGACACCAGGTTTGGGGACACCGTTCTCCCGAACCAAACTTGGGTCACATGGAGAGGGACCCCTGGACCTCAAGCACCTATGGTTTAGCTGTATCGGGTCCCCAAAGTGACCGGTCATTGACCGGCAATTGTCAGGTGAATTTCGGACCTAACATTGGAGTCTATGGGAGAAAGGCACCCAGTTTGGGGACACCGTTCTTCCGAACCATAGCCAATAAAAATACCAAAGCTGGGTCACATGGAGAGGGGCCCCTGGGCAACAACTGTTCCAGGTTTGGGACCTCCAGAACCCATGGTTCGGCTGTACTGGGTCCCCAAAGTGACCAGTCATTGACCGGCAATTGTCGGGTGAATTTTGTTCTTAACATTGGAGTCTATGGGAAGGGGATGCCCGGTTTGGGGACACCGTTCTTCTGAACCATAGCCGATAAAAATACCAAACTTGGGTCACACGGAGAGGGGCCCCTGGGAAATAGCTGGTCCATGTTTGGGAGCTCCAGCACCTATGGTTTGGCTGTACCGGGTCCCCAAATTGACCAGTCATTGACCGGCAATTGTCGGGTAATTTTCGGACTTAACATTGGAGTCTATGGGAGGGGGACATCCGGTTTGGGGACACTGTTCTCCCGAACCATAGCCGATAAAAATACCAAACTTGGGTCACATGGAGAGGGACCCCTGGACCTCCAGAACCTATGGTTTGGCTGTATTGGGTCCCCAAAGTGACCGGTCATTGACCGGCAATTGTCGGGTGATTTTCGGACTTAACATTGGAGTCTATGGGAGGGGGACATCCGGTTTGGGGACACTGTTCTCCCGAACCATAGCCGATAAAAATACCAAACTTGGGTCAAATAGAGAGGGACACCTGGGCAACAATCGTTCCAAGTTTGGGACCTCCAACACCTATTGTTAGGCTGTATCAGGTCCCCAAAATGACCGGTCATTGACCTGCAATTGTCAGGTGAATTTCGGACTTAACATTGAAGTCTATGGGAGGGAGGCGCCCGGTTTGGGTACACCGTTCTTCCGAACTATAGGCGATAAAAATACCAAACTTGGGTCACATGGAGAGGCCCCCCTGGATCACAACTGGTCCAACTGTGGAACCTCCAGCACCTAGGATTTGGCGCGAGGTCTTGCAATTGCAAGCATTGGGTGAGGCTGTGATGCCTGTGCACTGCTTTTTTTTACTGGAGTCTAGGGACACCAGCACTGGCATGGGGGGGGGGTGGGTAGAGCAGCAGCCAGGGGGGTCCCAACAGGACCACAGGAGGCCCTATGATACTCTCCCGGTCCCCCTTCATATTGTCCCCTTGTGTCCTCCACCCCCACAGTGTCCTCCCTCCCCCCACCCATGGTGTCCCTCTGTGTCCTCCACCCACCACAGTGACCCTCCTGTGTCCTCCGCTCCCCCACCCCACGGTGTCCCCCTGTGTCCTCCTACCCCCATCCCACACAGCATCCCTCTCTGATACCCCCACTGTCTGCACAGTGTCCCTCTCTGTCCCTGGCATACTTCTCTGCCCTCATCACACTGCGTCACTCTCTGTCTCTGGCATCCCTCTCTGTCCTCGTCGTACTGCGTCTCTCTCTGTCCCCGGAATCCCTCTCTGTCCTTGTCGTACTACACCCCTCTTTGTCCCCGGCATCCCTCTCTGTCCTCGTCATACTGCGTCCCTCTCTGTCCCTGGCATCCCTCTCTGCCCTCATCACACTGCGTCACTCTCTGTCCCCGGCATCCCTCTCTGTCCTTGTTGTACAGCAGTTTGGGGGAGGTAAAATGTCCATAGATGAGCCCTATTTTTTTACCATCCCGCAATTGTACCCCACTACACATGTTGCAACAGGAATTGTACACCCTGTCACACAGAAATATAGCAACCTTGTGCAGTGACCAAGGGGCTAAAGCAGGCAGTGAGGAGGCATTTTATCACCTTTTCACCACCTGCTTTAACCCCTTGGATCCCACACTAACATGCATTGCTCACACTTAGTATATGGATCAAATTGCATGCAAAATGCATTGCTCACAGTTGCAGAGTGTTTGCAGAGCGGCCCCATTTACTTGAATGGGTCATGCTTGGCAGGTTACACCTGGTAAGTGTGACAGGGTGTATAATTCCTACTATGGCTGCAACATGTGTGCACCCTTAGCCAGTAGGTGGATGTGGTGGAATGGCCAGTGTGTGGGCCCTGTGGAATGTGGTCAGACGGGGGGCCCAGGTCTGAAGCTGTGTAAGGGGCCCCAAAATTTCTGATGGCTGCCCTGCTGATGGTACTGGGGGACACTTGGGTCACTGATATAAAGCAAGAAGTCACTAGGAAATACAGGGGGACCAACTGCTAGTTTCTTCACTCATTGCTCAATACTGAGCAATGCGCATGCTAGCCCTGTAAGACAGCACCCTCTCTGTGATTTGAGGAAGTCAATAGCTACACAAACAGCTACACAAAGAAGGAAAGAGGCAGTGCTGGAGCAATAACAGCTAAATGTAACACCCAGCCTGTGCTCTATGCCTCTAGTGGATTTGGCCTAAATTGCTATTTTTAAACCACCAAACATTCAACTTTCTACTCGTACCTACAAGTTTGCATTTCTTGCAGTTATTCTTGTTGCAAGTGTCTGAGGCAGGTGCCAGCACCCCAACCATCTTTCTTACCAACCAGCAACACAACACTCCTCTTCACTGCCAGCACCCCAACCTTCACCTCCTCCAAATTTCTCCTCTGCCTCCTGTTGCCTCATGGCATTCCGTCTGCTGGTGAGCGAACACCTGGATGTTCGGGATCGGCCAAACTTCGTAGAAACGTTCGGGTTCGGTACCGAACGTTACCTGAACTTGACCCCGGACCCCATTGAAGTCAATAGGGACCCAAACTTTTCGGCACAAAAATGGCTGTAAAAAAGTCCTGGAAAGTGCTAGAGGGCTGCAAAAGGAAGAAAAATGGGAGATGTTATTAGATCTGCAATCTGTCCCTCAAAGCAGTAGTAATCTCTACCTAGTCCAGTATCAGATCTTTCTTTAATCAGATTGTTCTGTAATTCAGGATGAGAGATGGTTCTGTAATCAGATCGTTCTGTAATGCAGGATGAGATGTTATTAGATTTGCAATCTGTCCCTCAGAGCAGTGGTAGTAATCTCTACCTAGTTATTAGATCTGCAATGTATCCCTCACAGCAGTAGTAGTAATCTCTAACTAGTTATTAGATCTGCAATCTGTCCCTCACAATTTGTCCCTCACAGCGCCAGCAGCATCCTCTCCCTACACTAACCTGAGAGCATGTGACATGCAGCACTGTGACTCCAGCCTCATATAGAGGCTGGGTCACATGATGCACTGGCCAATCACAGCCATGCCATTAGTAGGCATGGCTGTGATGGCTTCTAGGGAAAACCAGTGAAACGTTTGGTTTGTTAATTGGCTGCCCTGCAGCTATTCAACATGCGTGATAAAATACCAGAACCTAGAACCCAAACCCGGACTTTTTCTCAAACGTTTGGGTTCGGGACACGGACACCCGAAATTTCGGTACGGACCCGAACTTTACAGTTTGGGTTCGCTCAACTCTAATTAAGAAGCAGTAACAGTAATCCGTGTGATAATTTTCAGACAAAAAGCAATAAATAAAAAACAGTTGTGCTAAACACATTAATTAACAAAATGGCTGTGTTCAAAAAAGTGATTAAAGTGATAAAGTTCAATATATAGGTGTAAAGGACACTATCTAGTGCCACCAAAGGAATAGGTTCCAAAGTGAAAAATTCTGGTAAATTACA
Source organism: Glandirana rugosa (assembly GCA_018402905.1). Classification (NCBI taxonomy): domain Eukaryota; kingdom Metazoa; phylum Chordata; class Amphibia; order Anura; family Ranidae; genus Glandirana; species Glandirana rugosa. The sequence goes on from BLSH010194474.1 coordinate 65,285, forward strand.
TGTGCAAAAAGTGATTCCAAGCAAGTTCCAAAAATGCAGCACAGTCCCAAAATAAAGGTGTGTTTTCTTATGGAGGTATACTGATGTCACCACGCCTACACCTGGAAGGATGGGCGATTATGTGAGTACCCACTCTTGTTTTTAATAAACTTAGTTTGACAAAGTTACACTATTGGTACTTTCTTTCCTTATGTCCCGGGCTGCCTGGTGAGGTTTGATGCAGGCTACAACTTCCCATCCGAGTCCCATATCATATAACGCTTCAGGGAAAGTGAATTATTTTGCCACTATACCTCGCAGCGGGTTACGTCTGCATGTCTGAGTGACCCACTAGAAATAGTGAGTCTACTTAAGTCGGTAAGAGTATTCATTCCTTATACCCCACGCCGTGTGCATGCTCCTTGGTGGTGGTTTATATGACTACAACATCAGAAATGGATGTCTGTATACCTCCATAAGAAAACACATCTTCATTTTGGGACTGTGCTGCATTTTTGGAACTTGCTTGGAATCACTTTTTGCACATGTAATTTACCTGAATTTTTCACTTTGGAACCTATTCCTTTGGTGACACTAGATAGTGTCCTTTACACCTATATATTGAACTTTATCACTTTAATCCCTTTTTTGAACACAGTCATTTTGTTAATCGTTGTGTTTAGCGCAATTTATTTCACAATGTTTATTTCAAGAAAAACCTGCCTTGTCTCTTTCTATTTGCTGCTTATTCAAGTGCTTGCCTATTGCCCTGATGCTAGTCAGCTTCTACCAAACTCAAACCTAAAGCCTATATGTTGAAATTTTGGGGAATAACTGGGAACACAGGGATAGTAGGGTGGTTGGGGCTTTGTAGTGTCTTTGTGTTTTTACAGTTTAATTAACTTTTAGGACAATACAGTATGGCACTGCAAAAAAGAAACTCACACACTCTACTACTAAACTGTTATTGCACTAGCCAGTTTATACAAACTTGAGCACTTTAGCTTTATTTTAATAAGGGTTACCATTTCTATAACTTTTGCATCTGTTGTGACTGCTACTTCCACCATTTAGGTCAGACCTATTACACTGAATCAATATTAAGGTGCTGAATCCAAAACTATCGGGAAAAAAGGCCATATTTAAGTTGTAATGATTTAGATGGGGGTGCTGTTGCTGTATTTGAGCCAAATGAAAAGTAAAATCTAAAGTATCAATTACACATCCAGGATATGTGCTGCCAGAATAAGGTGATGCTGACTCCAACTGTGAACATTGTAGTGATCTAAACCACTCTATACAACCTGAAGTCATCTTCTAAGATCATTTAAAAGAGGACCCCCTCCTCACTGTATGGTTATTTTTAATTTTAACTTTTTCGTTAAATGGCAGTACTTGGTACATATTTAAAAGTCCCTTGTCTATTAGCCTTAAATGGCCAGAATCGATTACCAACCCTCTCCATAGACTTTAGTGTGGCTTAATTATCAGAATTTTTGGACTTCACACTGGATTTGAAGAGCCTCCTTTGAATTGAACCCTGGCACATTCAATCATCCCTAGTGTTGATTAGCTTGAGAGTATGCTGGGGAGTTTTTTTATTGCTCTGATATCAGATAATGTCACAGCGCTACACAAAAATTATTGTAATAACCTGCTGACAAGACATAGAAACATAGAAAAAGTGATGGCAGGAAAAAGGCCATATAGTCTGTCATGTCTGTCCATTTTTTTTTTTGTTAACCTTATTGTCTGACTATAGGTTTATGTTTGTCCCAAGCATGATTGAATCACACTGGCTATGGGTGCTAATTCACCCCTTAACTGAAGATTCTCCACCAAACTCTCTTTCCAAAGTCTAAATACTCAAATAGCTGGAATATCACTCTTTGGGCTTTTCAAGGCCTCAAATTAATAAAAAGTTATAATGTACTGATAATACACTGAAAAGTGTCACAAAGCTGCCTCTATGCATGTAGTTTCATGGATTACTAAAAAAATGCACTGCTCCAGACCCATATGATAACAGTAAACACCATCCTCCATATGATTGTGCAATTGAGCTCAGTTTAGGAAAAGTGCATCACAGGGAAAAGCTTGGCGTTGTAAGAATAATGTTTCTGCTTAATAAAGTTATTCAATAGGTGACATTGTGGTGATAGATATTTTGTGCGGATGCATGTTGGTGTGTGACCGTTGTTTGTGAATGTTAGCTTTGTGACAGATGAAATAATTACTGGCCAAATCCAGGAATCAGAATAATACAGAACAAGATCTCACTGTTAAAGCTCAACTAAAACTTCTTATAAACAGATTACATCACTCAGCATTATGGCATCACAACTTTCAAATCCCAGCTGCCTCGTGCATTTCATTACATAATTATTTAATCACAAAAGTGAACTCATGATGCTTATACACCTGCATTCAGTATTTTTTTTTGTAAATGTATCATTTAGTAACTTTCACTCTGGAATATCTTTCTTATGTGATTGCATTCCCCCTTTCCCAATGTGGGGAAATGAAATAAGCCACACACCACTTCAACTTTGATGTATTTCTACTAAGGTGGAAATGCAAAGACACTAGAGTTCATTTAATTGTGGCAAACAGACTGTGCACTCTGCAGGTGCATTTGCACTCATATTCTCTCTACTGATTTCCATCATCTATTTTTTTTTCCTTGCACCTAATTGAGTATTCTTTACAAACTGAAGCTTCACCGCATTCACTAAGCTCTGGGGAAAATGAGTGTGAATGCTCTTGCAAAGTGCATATTCTATTTTTTTGTATTATACAAGCGGTTACACAGTTTTAATACACAAACTATTACACAGACACAATATTAAAATGTTGCAATCCCTGCTACGATGTTTGTTTTGACTATCAAATGCTGACTGCTGCTGTGGGGTGAGGTACAGATTCCTCTAAAATTCTGTTATGTGATCCCCAGCGCTATCCACTCCAACACACTGTCACCATCAACCAATGTGAAAAATAAATATAGAAAAAAGTTTTCTTTTACAAACAGAAACAACTGCTAGAAAAAAATCCAATTTACATACTGTGCCAGTAACTTTAATCCGTACACCAATCCTACAAAATATATGTAAAAATCTCTCTATTTCCATGAGATCAATTGAAAAGGAAAAAAAAAATTGCAAAGTGCATACCGACCAAATTTAGTCCATATACAGTATCTCACAAAAGTGAGTACACCCCTCACATTTTTGGAAATATTTTATTATATCTTTTCATGTGACAACACTAAAGAAATGACACTTTGCTACAGTGTAAAGTAGTGAGTGTACAGCTTGAATAACAGTGTAAATTTGATGTCCCCTCAAAATAACTCAACACACAGCCATTAATGTCTAAACCACTGGCAACAAAAGTGAGTACACCCCTAAGTGAAATTGTCCAAATTGGTCCCAATTAGCCATTTTCCCTCCCCGGTGCCATGTGGCTCATTAGTTTTACAATGTCTCAGGTGTGAATGGGAGCAGGTGTGTTAAATTTGGTGTAATCACTCTCACTCTCTCATACTGGTCGCTGGAAGTTCAACATGGCACCTCATGGCAAAGAACTTTCTGAGGATCTGAAAAAAAAGATGTGTTGCTCTACATAAAGATGGCCTAGGCTATAAGAAGATTGCCAAGATCCTGAAACTGAGCTGCAGCACGGTGGCCAAGACCATACAGCAGTTTAATAGGACAGGTTCCACTCAGAACAGGCCTAGCCATGGTTGACCAAAGAAGTTGAGCGCACGTGCTTAGCGTCATATGAAGAGGTTGCCTTTGGGAAATAGATGTATGAGGGCTGGCAGCATTGCTGCAAATTTTGAAGGGCTGGGGGGTCAGCCTGTCAGTGCTCAGACCAAAAGTCGCACACTGCATCAAATTGGTCTGCATGTCTGTCATCCCAGAAGGAAGCCTCTTGTAAAGATGATGCACAAGAAAGCCCACAGACAGTTTGCTGAAGACAAGCAGACTAAGGACATGGATTACTGGAACCATGTCCTGTGTTCTGATGAGACCAAGAAAAATTATTTGGTTCAGATGGTGTCAAGCGTTTGTGGTGGCAACCAGGTGAGGAGTACAAAGACAAGTGTGTCTTGCTTACAGTCATGCATGATGGAGGCAGTGTCATGCTCTGTGGCTGCATGAGTGCTGCTGGCACTGGGGAGTTACAGTTCATTGAGGGAACCATGAATGCCAACATGGACTGTGACATACTGAAGTAGAGCATGATCCCCTCCCTTCGGAGACTGGGCCTCAGGGCAGTATTTCCACATGATAACGACCCAAACCACACCTTCAAGACAACCACTGCCTTGCTAAAGAAGCTTAGGGTAAAGGTGATGGACTGGCCAAGCATATCTCCAGACCTAAACCCTATTGAGCATCTGTGGGGCATCCTCAAACGGAAGGTGGAAGAGCACAAGGTCTCCTACATCCACCAGCTCTGTAATGTTGTCATGGAGGAGTGGAAGAGGAATCCAGTGGCAAACTGTGAAGCTCTGGTGAACTCCATGCCCATGAGGGTTAAGGCAGTGCTGGAAAATAATGGTGGCCACACAAAATATTGACACTTAGGACCCAATTTGGACATTTTCATTTAGGGATGTACTCACTTTTGTTGCCAGCGGTTTAGACATTAATAGCTTTTTTTTAGTTATTTTGAGGGGACAGCGAAATGTATACTGTTATACAAGCTGTACACTCACTACTTTACATTAGGACAAAGTGTAATTTCTTCAGTGTTGTCACATGAAAAAATATGATAAAATATTTACAAAAATGTGAGGGGTGTACTCACTTTTGTGAGATGCTGTATATATATCCTTTATAACATGGCAGTGATATAGCTGGATGCAGTGCTCCTTTCCTTTTGTGCCCTCACTCACCAACTTTCCATGTGTATTGCGCCTGTGAGTGAACTAGTAGTCCTCGGAATAATTGGGATGAGTGGTACGTTCCTCCTTCTTATATTCCAACAGGTTAGATGGATTCCTCATGCATGTGGTTTTATGTAGGGGAGATCCATCCAGGAGCGATCCATAGCGTAAATCTAATTTATTTTAAAAGGTATCTTAAAAATAAGTTGCACACTTACAAATACTCCTCTTGAATACAAGCATGTACAACACCGCTTTGGAACTCAATTTCTGCAGTTTTGCGCTCCAAATGCCGGACATGATGTCACTGGAAGTTCCTGCCTGTCTTATGCATTTCGTTCCACCAAGGAAGCATCATCAGAGGCTATTACACAGACACAAACAGCTGTATTGCATAAAATATTACACAGACATAAACTGTTTTATTTTTACAAATATTTTATTTTATCCTGTGCAATAGACAGGTAGGATATGAGCAATATTGACAACACGCATGCTAGAAATGGGCAATTATTGCAATAAATACATAATAATCAGGAAATAGTATACAATACACTTGCAACAGTTACAACAAACAGGCAACAAAGAAAAAATCATGAGGTTACAAATTAATATATTTGGCAATATACGGGCACCAAATGAGCAATTGTTACAATACACAGGTAACAAGCCGGAAATTGCTTCAATATCCCAGCAACAAATCGATAACAGTGATAATTAGAGTTGAGTGGACATCTGGATGTTCGGGTTCGGCGGGTTCAGTCGAACTTCGCAAAAAAGTATGAGTTTAGCCCCAAACTTGACCCCGAACACCATTGAAGTCAAAGGTGACCCGAACTTTTGGGCACAAAAATGGCTCTAAAAAGTCCTGGAAAGGGCTGGAGGGCTGCAAAAGGAAGCAAAATGGGGGTAAGAGTAGGACAGGTGCCCTGCAAACAAATGTGGATAGGGAAATAACTTAATAAAAAATAAAAAATGGAGGAGGAGGTGGATGTGGAGTAGGGGGTTGAGGAGGCGGTGACCGTGGCGGTGTAGGTGGTGGAAGTGGCGGTGGAGGAGGAGGAGGAGGTAGCCAACACTGTTTTTTGTTTGTTTGGTTTTTTTTCTAATTGGGGTAGCCCCAAAAATATTGAGACATATTTAAAAAAAAAGGATACGTTCACTTAAGTATACCAAAGGCTGTGTGAGGCCGGTATAAATGGCTATTCTGCACAAGGTACAGACAAGTCTTGAGGGATCCATGCCTGGTTCATTTTAATAAAGGTTAGCTTGTCCACGTTGGCTGTGGACAGGCGGCTGCAAGGTGGTGGATGTGGCGGTGCCAGTGGCGGAGGAGTTGGGGGATGAGGTGTAGGTGGAGGAGGAGGTAAAAAATAAAAAATAATTCAATAAAGGGATAGGTGTAAACAAACGTCCCGTGGACAGGATGAGAATGGGGGTAAAACGAAGGAAAACGTCGGGAGGTCGGGAAAGGTCCTGAAAAATCTCGGTA
>BLSH010194474.1:83101-93452 GCA_018402905.1 Glandirana rugosa
AAAAGAAACTGTACCCACGAAATGACAAATCTTTAACGGTATCTTACCAGCCCTGAAAACACCACCAAAAACCCAATCGACTTACCTTCCTGAACTAGACCGATTAGACTTCCTCATTTCTAAACAGTAAAGCACCCATGTCAAAGAAAAAAGGCATCTCCTTATTTTATAGATTCAGTAACTTCCACCCCCCAAATGTGAAAATTCCAGCAATGACTAGATGGGAACAAGAACTAAAAACTGAATTTTCAATAGCTCAATGGTCTACAGCACTCAAGTACAATGCAAAAGCATCTGCGTGTGTGAACCATTGGGACAACTCCCAAAAAATACTACACAGGTACTACCTTACCCCCTCGCGACTGCACCTCATGGACCCTACATCCTCTCCACTTTGCTGGAGGGGCTGCGAGGGTAAGGGCACGCTTCAACACATACTGTGGGAATGCCCAATGCTCTATAACCTCTGGGAAAATATCAAAGACCTCCTTACAGAACTAACAGGCGTCTCTATAAATATTACACCAGAACTGGCACTTTTGTCCATTGGTATTAACAATTTACCCCCTGCTACTAGGACAGTGATACTTCACATACTATTTGCAACTAGAATCTCAATAGCTAGTAAATGGCGCTCCTCCACGCTACCTACAATGGAGGAGATCACGAACAGAGTAAACAACCAATGTAAAATGGAACAATTGTTTGCATTTAAGAACAACAACGCCCGTTCCTTCAACGCCAAGTGGCTTATATGGATCTCCTCCTGTAGATCCTTAGTTTCAGACTAAAATATGTAACAAAGGAATCTGAGATGTAGCTAAATGAGGATAAGTGACACCCAACAGGGAATACCATAATGAATAAAGGTATTGATACATTTACAAAATCGAACTAAGGGCATTTGGACATGAGTAAATACGTGTGTAAACTGCTATACTTCTCAGAATATTTGTTGTTTTTCCCTCTCTCTTGTTTGGTTGTTTTCTGTTAAGTTAAATTGACAAATTGCTCGATCATGGACGAGACAGGTTGTCACCCAATTTCAGAAGGCTGACCCTCCACTACCATCCCAATAGTCTCCATGTGTCCACCGTCCTTCCCCTCAACTCAGTCACAGTTTTGTCCCCACTCGGGGTGACTGAGGCACTCCCCTGTGAGAGAGGGGTTCTTTCTATCTAAATAAACCGGACAATGGTCTAACTAACCAAACAAGGAGGCGCCACTGCCAAGCTCTATTAGTATAAGATTTCAGTTTTACTTACAAACTAGTTGGGCCAACCTGTCTCTCCACAACGGTAATCCTTCCCCCTCCCCCCTCCCTCCTTACCCCTCCCCTTCCCCTTCCCTCCCCCCTACTTGTAACATTAAGCAATATCTGTAACTCTACTTCTCAACAATGTATGTAAAACATTCTGAAGATGTTATACTTCCTTTATTTTTTCAATAAAAATCACAGTTAAAAAAAAAAAAAAATGTGCCTGAATCTCTCAGAACTGATGATACTATTGATCCTGACATAATCTTCAACTCCATTTGCGGAAATCCAGCCCCAAACTCCACCATGCTTACAGTTGCCTGCAGACACCCATTATTGTAACATTCTCCAGATTTTCACAAACAAACTGCCTCCTGCTGCAGCCAATATTTCAAATTTTGACTCATCAGTCTAGAGTACCTGCTGCCATTTTTCTGCACCACAGTTCCTTTGTTTTTGGGTATAGTTGAGTTGCTTATCCTTGTTTCCATGTTGGAGGTATAGCTTTTTGGCTGTAATTCTACCATGAAGCCCACTTCTGGCCAGACTTCTCCATACAGTTGATGGGTGTACCTGAGTCTCACTGGATTCCACCAGTTCTGTGCTGATGGCACTGCTGGACATCTTCTGATGTCATAGGGAAGTAAAAGTGACAGTGTCTTTCTTCTGCTGCATTAAGTTTCTTTGGCCGACCACAGTGCCTCTGGTCCTCACATTGTCTGATCAATGGTGTCCTTTGTGCTGAGAAATACAGGCAGGACAACAACCCCCAAATATACAGCGGATGTCATTAAGAACTATCTTCACTTCCGGTTCTGGCGCCTCATGTGAAGGAATGAGGAACGGCAGCTCCGGGAACACCAGCGTAAAAAACCCACTTATCACACCCGCGGACGCTGAGTGACCACTCAATCCCCCTGAATCCACCTTAGGAGCACCCCAGATGGACAAATTTGTGGTCCACTGACCCACCAGCGCTCCTACAGCCCCCCCGCCCAGAGCCCTCACTGCCGGATACACCCGATGGCAACATGGCGGATGGACAGTTCCCTGCCACCTCACACGCAGCCCCTGCAATCTCTGCACAAAATGTCGCCGCAGCTCCTCTCATACAGGAGGATCAATATGCAGGGCTAGCACAAGCAGTAGCAGCCATTCTATCACCCACCATAATGGCTACAGTGGACAGAGCTATAGCTGCAGGAACCCAGCAGCTTAAAATCAAGCTGGGTGATCAGGCCAGGAGGATTTCTGAGGTAGAAAGCTGGGTATCAAATCTGGAAGATGAGATGCAAAATACTTTCACTGCTGAACGCCAGTTTAAAGAGACACAACAATACACGTTTGACAAGTTAGACAATTTAGAAAATTGTTCTAGACACAATAACCTGAGGGTTATTGGCGTCCCAGAATCTTTCAATTCAGAATTACTTCATGACATCTGTGCCACATGCATTCCACATGCCCTGGGAATAAAAGCGCACTGCATGGTCGAAAGAGCCCACCTGCTGGGGGCCCCATCAAACGACAGGTGCACACCGAGACCCGTTATCGTTCAATACGCGGACAGGGTAAATATACTGACATCCTTCGGAAACTCTAAATCTCTACAGCTGGATGGCCACCAGCTTCTTCTATTAGCAGACTACTCACAAGAGGTCTCCTGGAGATGCAAAAGCCTTCCAATCTATCTGTGCTGCTCTCTATCAAAAAGCGATCAAATTCAATCTGGCCTACCCGGCGATACTTCACTTCACAGATCCATCTGGTGAACCTATAACCAGAAGAATCAATGCAATTCCTGCATTCATACCTCCATATCCCGATGGATACCACAGCTCCCCTGCCTCATCACCACAAACTGAATCGAGAGACCAATGCAGCCCAAGAAAAGACAAAGTTAAGAAACTTCACCTTCGCAACAGAATTCATTGAAATGCACTTCAAACCTAACTTGTTCTCTCCCCCTCTGAATTTTTAGATCCCGTGAGTAATAACAGCCTGCCTATGCAGACCAGACTGTTATATCTAAAATTCCTTAATTATAGTTGATCATTTCTATCTAACTATGTTATTTGTTTACATTTTCTATGCTAATGCAGGGTTATGCACACCCTTGCTGGGGAATAACACTCTGCCTTTCTGTAGAGTGCAAAGGCTACTGTGGGACCGATATCCAATACTTTTACTTTACTGGCATACATCAGATGGGGTTTATTATTTGGTCTGTGGGTGAGAGCCGTTATGTCCCCGGTAACGCTGTTCACATACATGGGTTACACATGTGGACAAAAGAGAAGTACAGGCTCCATTGGACACATGTATATGTTTTTGCCCAGCTAAAATTTAACTGGGTCATTGTCCACACTCAACCCTCCTCTCTGAACCTCCTCTTAACCGCCTAACCGTACCCCCCCCGGCTCTACAGTGATGCACATGCTACACCCTCATCCCTACACAAAATACTCATGGTAACGGAAGTCATCTTGCTAATAAAACCCCCCTCACTAAACAACCATTTATGAAAGTCATATCTTGGAATGTTAAAGGTCTACATTCGCCCAACAAACATATGGTGAATCTTCGCCACCTGAGGCACCTAAAACTAGATATAGCTGTGCTTCAGAAAACACATCTCACAGCGGCCAATTTCACACGTATGCACAAAGTATGGGTGGGGCAGGTATTTGGGTCACCGGCAGTTAAAGGAAAAGCAGTAATCCTCCTAATACATAAAAATCTCCCATGTGAAGTGACCTTGGTTAATGAAGGCAGTGAGGGCCACTCGAATAATCTTCTCATGAGTGGGTGATATCTAATGTATAGGCCCCAAATTCCCCCTCAAAACACTTCTTCAATAACTTGACGTCCAGCCTAGCTCCACATCTCCACCTTCCTCTGCTGTTAGCTGGGGACTTTAATTCAGTCCTTGAAAGGTGGGAAGACATGTCAACAAATACCCGCTAGGCAGACAAAAAACCCCCAAGCTCCCCCATGAATTTAAAACAGTTTGCAGATGGCCTCCAACTAATAAATCTCTGGAGACTGACACACCCCAAGGGAAGAGAATATACCTTCTTTTCACCTCCCCTCAACTCGCTGTCCAGGATATATTACACACTCCTGAACTCTCTCCTTCTAGAACATGTCTCAGACCCATGCATACACGACATATCAGACCACGCACCAATCTCGGTCAACGTGCACGGCTTCACTAACCAGGGCTCTACAAAAATCTGGCGTTTCCCCTCCTACCTGGCCCATGAAAAAACTCTGAAACGGATCATTAGTAACACATGGAAGGAATACACCACCACCAACTCCGAGCTCTACGAAAACCCCAACCTTTTCTGGGAAACCGGCAAAGCAGTTCTGTGGAGAAGGATTATTTCCTATACCTCTGGTCACAAGAAAAGAGTCACCAAAGAATACTATGTGGTGAGTAAAGCCCTTCGCTTAGCTCAAGCTAGCCTGACCCAGCATAACTCACAGACCCACAGAGATTAATCGTGAAAAGCCAAAGACCAATTTGACTGATGGGCAGAGGCACAGGAACGGATGCACAAATCAACTTTAGATCTCAGCTATCATACATACGGCAACAAGCCAGGTAAACTCCTGGCCTGATTGTGCAAAGGCCCCCACACCCCTACCCACATAGCCGCCCTAAAAGATGATTCTGGGAACTGTGTTTGAAACTATAGCAGAGCGAAACCATATACCTGTTCTTCTGTATGCTGTAGTTTCACACAGCCTGTACAGATGTTTGCAGAACAGTGGTATCATATCACTGTTCTGCAAACATCTGCAAACTGTGTTTGAAACTATAGCAGAGCGAAACCATATACCTGTTCTTCTCTATGCTTTTCACACAGACTGTACAGATGTTTGCAGAACAGATGTTCAGTTATTGCCGGTTATATTTAAAGTGACACACAGACTGTACATATGTTTGCAGAACAGATGTTCAGTTATTACCGGTTATATTTAAAGTGACACACAGACTTTACAGATGTTTGCACAACAGATGTTCAGTTATTGCCAGTTATATTTAAAGTGACACACAGACTGTACAGATGTTTGCAGAACAGATGTTCAGCTATTGCCGGTAATATTTAAAGTGATACACAGACTGCACAGATGTTTGCAGAACAGATGTTCAGTTATTGCCGGTTATATTTAAAGTGACACACAGACTTTACAGATGTTTGCAGAACAGATGTTCAGTTATTGCCGGTTATATTTAAAGTGACACACAGACTTTACAGATGTTTGCAGAACAGATGTTCAGTTATTGCCAGTTATATTTAAAGTGACACACAGACTGTGCAGATGTCTGCAGAACAGATGTTCAGTTATTGCCGGTTATATTTAAAGTGACACACAGACTGTACAGATGTTTGCAGAACATATGTTCAGTTATTGCCGGTTATATTTAAAGTGACACACAGACTTTACAGATGTTTGCAGAACAGATGTTCAGTTATTGCCGGTTATATTTAAAGTGGCACACACATTTTCCGGATGTTTGCAAAACAGTGATATGGGTTCTCCCGGCTTATTTATACTTTTTTGACACAGTTTGAAGATGATTTTAGAACAGTTATATGGCTTCTACCGTTAATTAATACTTTTCAGACCCAGTTTGAAGATGATCCACATTCACCTCCATTTTTGCTTTTTCGACGTCGGCAAGTGGACGATAGGGATGACTGATGTCAGCACACTTCGCATACTAAGTCCGGTACAGTATCTCGCACAAGGGGACATGTTACCACTACCCCAATTCAGTGCAGGGAAAAGTGGTTGTACTGATGGTGAACCAATATGTACAACTTCAACACAAACACTTTCTAAGACTGAGTTTGCTGCAGCTATTGTGACAGTTACTCGGTTGGCACACAGAATCCTGAACCACCCTGGTCGCTGGGGGTAAGATTACCCAATGATTACACTTTACGTGATATGACCACATCACCCCAGCCCTGCTGCATATATCTGGTCTGTGTCATCTCACTTCCTTTCTTTGCACCTACCAGATGCCAGCTCTTATTTAAACTTACAGTGATGGAGATTTTCTTTATAAGAACCAAGCTGAGAACTATGTCTATCCTCACCCGAATTTCTTTCTAAGTTTACCATGTCCACTACCCCAATAGTCCCATGGAATGTTAGTGGGGTGCATGACCCATTAAAGCGAACCATGATCTCTTCCTGTTTGCGGAAGTTCCATCGAGCGATCATTGGCCTGCAGGAGATTCATCTCACAGGGGACTCTACTAACTGTTTAAAATACTCCTGGGTTGGTAAGGCGTATCATTCTACCCACTCTGCCCACTCCTGCAGAGTGAGTATCCTGTTACACAAATCACTGGTATTCCAGGAGCTAGACAAAATGATAGATCCCCCTGGGTTGGTTTATATTCTGGTATTGCAAATTGTATACTCTGACTCTTACAATTGTATTTGTGTATATGCCTCCACCCTTCTCTAGAGAGGTGCTTCAGCTGCTGTTGACGTACCTGACTGATAAGCCTAAGGCCCCCACTCTGATTATGGGTGATTTCAATTGCTACCTGGACCCATTATTAGACAAACACCCTCTGGTCCAGCCCCCGTCTGGCAAGCCGGGCACTATTCTTAGCCGGCTGATGGCAGAGGTGGGTTGGACGGATGCATGGTGCGTGAGGAACCCAGATACAAAACAATTCTCTTACTTCTCCAAGACACACGGGTCCCTGTCCCACATAGATCTGTGTGTGGGATCCTCGCAAATTCTTAAATATATCTCAGCAATATAATACTATCCCGGGGGGTATCTGATCATTCCCCACTAGCCATTCAATTGATTACACGTCCCCAGACCTCTCTACCGAGAGCCCCCTGGAAACTCAATGCCTTTTGGCTAAAACTATTGCCCTCACATGAACGGGTGTCGCATCAAATTGAGAGTTTCTTTGACACTAACTAAAACCATGGTGATGCCCTGACTAGATGGGATGCCTTTAAAGCATGCCTGAGAGGCACTTTCATAGGAGAGATAGAGGCTGTAAAGCACAACTCCAAAACCCACCTGGAACAGGTGGAGGGTCAAGTGAGGCAGCTGGAGCTTTCATATATCACTGATCCATCCACATCTGCAAAGGAGGCATGGATATCGGCTCAGGACTCCCTGGACCGGCTGAGATCCTCTGCCACAGAGCGGAAAAGGTTCTTTACCAAAGCAGCATTTTATGAAGAGGGGGAGAAGACTGGCCGCCTGCTGGCGAAAATAGTGAATTCCCAATCATCCTCCCCGACTATTGGGGCTATCCACTCCTCCAAATGGTCGAGTGGTGAACAACCCAGATCTCATTGTTACTGAACTAGTCGTTTTTTATACAGACCTCTACAGGTCCAGAGATAGCTACTCAGATGAAGCATTACATAATTTTTTACAATCTATATCCTTACCTAGTCTGTCACAGCAGGACAGCCAAGCATTGGATGCTCCTCTCACATTGGAGGAGTTGCAGGAGGCGGCCAGCTCTTTCCCCATATGTAAGGCACCGGGTGATGATGGCATCCCTATGGAGGTGTACACTCAGTAAGGGGAAGTCATCTTACCAAAGTTACTAGAGGTGTTCAATGTATCAGGGCGAATGTGATACTATAGCTTAAGCCGGGAAAAGATCCCCTAGAAAAAGGCTCATATAGACCCATTTCACTGTTACAAAGTGATATTAACATCCTTGCAAAAGTGCTGACAATGAGGGTTAATAAGGTCATCTTATCCATTATTCACTCAGACCAGGCAGGGTTCATGCCATCAATCTTAGAAGGTAGACTGGACTCAATCTCCCACACCCATTTTTCACCTGCTTCAGATGGCCACTGAAACCAAGGGATTTATCTTGCAATGTTACCGTATGCTTTTAATCCAATTCCTGGCCTCCCATCCTATAAAAGCTCTGACGCAGTGGGAGGGGGACCTGGGCCCGGTGACAGGGGATCAGTGGGAAGATGCTCTCCAATCCATCACCACGTGCTCACTGAATGTTTCGCAAAAAACGTCCCAATTATACATTATATTGAGGACACATTACACCCCAATAAAACTGCACAAAATTGGTCTATTAGCAGACCCGCTATGTGGTAAATGTAAAACGGTGCCCGGCGACCTTATTCATCTCCTCTGGCGTTGCCCTAAACTCCATAGGTACTGGAGGGAGGTTATAAACACCCTTAATGGGTTTTTTCACACAAATGTACCCATTGGAACCGATACACTGTATACTGGGAGCTCTGGAGAAAGCAATCCCGGAGGAGATGACGAGAGTAGACTTTTCTAGGGCATTGTTCCAGGCTAGAAATGTAATTCTCATGGGTTGGAAACTGGAGATGCCACCATCTGTCAAATCCTGGATATCCCATATGGGATCCACCCTCCTGTTAGAGCGGTACATTTACCAACACAGAGGAAGAACCGGCAAATTTGAGAAACTTTGGGCCCCATGGCTTGACACCCGGGCCTCAGCCAGAATGATCTGATCACAATGAGACTTTTACAATGCCAATGAGGTAAAGGTTCCCATGGTAGTTGAGAAGGTAATAGGATGCTTAATGTCATGATGGCAGGACGTAGGATAGTGTGTACAAGTGAGATGTCTATGCATATCTTTAGCAGCAAACAGAATTATGGGGTTCACTGTTCCTTTATGTGTCTTTTTTTTTTTACTGTAACCAGTTAATTTAACTTCACCTGTATCAGTTGTTCATATACTATAAGAGAAGGCAGAAATGTACACTAACAGGATATATATGACTCTGTATATGTAACGGTGATTCTTTCAATAAAAACTTGTTTGATTTAAAAAAAATCCAGTTTATTCTATTTGAAATTCGAATTTGGGAATATGGTTATGTATTCTATTTTAATCTTCTGTTCTATTGTTTTTCTATTCTATTATTTTCTATTTTATTCTTATTTTCTATTCTATTCTTTTCTATTATTGTCTATTCTATTATAATCTTCTCTATTCAAATTCAAATTCAGTCTATTCAAAATCGGAATTCATTCTATTTGAAATTCGAATTTTGCAAGATTGTTATATATTATATTATTTCTATTTTATTATATTCTTTTCTATTGTTTTTAAATGCTATTCTTTTATATTCTATTGTATTCTCTTATGCTCTATTCTATGCTTTTCTAACCTTTTCTATTGAAAATTGAATTTGAATTCATTCTATTCGAAATTCAAATTTCAGAAAATGGTTATATATATATATATTCTATTTTATTCTATTCTGTTCTATTGTTTTTCTATTCTTTTCTCGTATTCTCTATTCTAATCTTTTCTATTCTTTTCTATTATATTCTTGTTCAAAAGTTTTTATTAAAGGAACAATGAACATACAGGCAGGTGGGTACATTGTCATTCATTGCAGGGTAAAACATCAAGACATGAGTTGGTCGGGAATTAATCCCCATATTCCGCGTTTAGCCAGTTGGTTCAAGTAGCAGTACTATATGGAATAGTAAACTGAGGGTTACATAGAGTTATTGACATGGATATGTAATACTTCCATTGTACACTTAGTTGAGAGTACATACAATTTGTGGTATACAGATACATTTACTATGTGCGATATTATTTGCTACTTAGATTATAGGTCTGGGGTAGAGTTGAGCGAACCTCTGGAAGTTCGGGTTCTGCTGGTCCGTCCGAACTTCGGGACAAAGTCCGGGTCCGGACGGAACCCGAACGATCGCACGGACAACGAACCCAACATCCCGTGAACGGGATGGGAATGGGGGTAAAATGAAGGAAAACGTCGGGAGACCCCGAAAGGTCCTGAAACAATGTCGGTAAAAACACGTATTTTCAAGCCCAGGGGTAACTAAAGTTACCCCAAGCAACAGGCACGCTAGCAAGCCCAAGGCAGGCCTGGGCCTGAAACAGGGCTTCAAGCCTGCCTGGTCGTCTTGGGCTTGAAGGTCTCCAAGCGAGTTGAGATGGGGTCTGGATATTAGATTCATCGTTTATTATAGCGTGTATCATTTACATAGACATATGGTGTTTAACATACATGAGAGTTGATTCACATGTT
>BLSH010194474.1:98020-109651 GCA_018402905.1 Glandirana rugosa
AAGGGACGGTTAAAACTGTGGAGGGAAAATTTGGGTATTGTTGTATTGGGGGTAGGGTGCTGTGGATGACTTAACGCACACTTGAAGAGTAGTTTCCAAAGGACCGCTCCTCTGGGGGGAAAAGTGGGGGGACTAAGATGAGGAGGAGGGAATGGGAGGGGAGAGACTGGATGGAGGTGAAGAGGGTGCGAGTCGAAAAGAGAAAGGGGGGTGGAAGGGGAGGAAATTGGGGGTTGTTGGAGATTTGACAACTGGAACGTCCACACCCAGGTATAGGTATGTAGAAAGCTCTGCCAAGCGTGATTCAACGAATTTATAAGAGTTAGATATTGCAGAACCCCGGACCGAACCCGAACGATTTTTGAAATGTCCGGGTCCGGGTCCGTGCCACGGACACCCGAAAGTTCGGTACGGACCCGAACGTTACAGTCCGGGTTCGCTCAACTCTAGTCTGGGGCAATGACCATATTTATAGATTGAGAATATTTAAGCAACTTAGTGCGAACCGTCTCGAAAGATGTATGGATATGGACCCACACCTGCAAGGTCAACAGTTTAGAGGTTGTTGGGGGTTAAAGGAGGGGAAGGTGGGGGGAAAGAGAAAAGCTGAGCGTGGGAGAAGTGGAGGTAGGTCAGAGAGGGGAGGGTAAGGGAGGAGGAGTAGAATCAGGGGGGTGAAAAGGGGGGTCTCCTCGCCAGGAAACCTTTGATGAGAAGTTCACACGCAATTCAGTAGGTGTCGTGGGATGGGGGTTATGTTGTTATGGGTTTAAAAGGGAGGTGTCAAAATCGTCAGGGAATTGATGTTTGAGCCATGGGGACCATATTTTCTCGAATTTATGTATGCTGTTGAGGACAGTAGCTTCAATCTTGGCATGGATCATGGCTGTGGATACTCTGTGTTTGGTTCCTGTTATCGATAGATAGGGGGTTTTCCAAGCTTTGGCTACTGTCTGTTTGGCGGCAGTGATAATGTGTAATAAGAGTTTGAATTTGTTTTTGTTGAGACCAGGTGGTTTCATGTTTAGTAATGCCGTTTCTGGAGTTGGGTCTAGTATTGTTTCAGTAGTCTTTGAGATCATCTCAAATATTTCAATCCAAAATTTGGAGACTACATCACATGTCCACCAAATGTGTAGGTGCGTACCTCGGTCTGCACAGCCTCGGAAGCAAGCAGGGGAGCTATTTGGGGTGAATTTCGAGATTCGGGAGGGGACTAAGTACCATCTTAGCATGACCTTGTAGTTTGCTTCTAGTGCCACAATGTTTTGCGTGGCTGATTTGGTATGGAGCCAAATATCTGTCCAGTCTTCGGGGTCAAGCGTGAGTCCCAGGTCTGTGGTCCATTTGGCTACATAGGAGGGTGGGGCATGGGGTGTAGGAGTAGTAAGGAGGCCATATAGGAGAGAGAGTAATCCCCTCATGTGTGGGTCATTATGGCAGGCATGTTTAAAGATAGACATATGTGTGTGGGGAGTGCCCGTTGTGAAAAATGGGGTATAGAAGTGTTTGAGTTGTAAATATCGGAAAATCTCAGCACTGGGAAGGTTGTGAGTTTCTTGTAGCAATGGGAAGGATTTGAAGGTGTCAGAGCAATAGAGAGAGTGAGCCCGGATTAATCCGGAGTCCATCCATTTTTGGAAGGAGGTTGGAGAGACCCAGGCCGGGTAGAACGCTGGGTTGCGGAAGAATGATTGCAGGGGATTATGAGGGGATTGGAGTTTGTATTTAAATTTGAGCATGTCCCAAAGGCGTAGCGAATGTTTCGTAACTGGGTTGACAATGGTTTTACGATCCTTGGCTGATATCCATAGTAGGTTGGCCGTGGATAGGGGCTCACTATCTACTGCCTCCAAGGAAACCCATAGTGGGACTTCCTTGGTGGCGTGGTATTTGGATATTGTTGCGATTTGTGCGGCTTGGTAGTATTTTGCTAGGTGGGGCATACCTAGGCCTCCAAGGATCTTAAGCAAGTACAGCACTGATGCAGGTACTCAGGGTTTTTTCTTGCCCCATATAAATGTAAGAGTTTGTCTTTGTAGGATTCGGAGAAAGTAGGCTGAGACTTTTGTAGGGAGGACTCTGAAAAGGTAGAGGATTTTGGGGAGAGCAACCATTTTTACTACTGTAATTCGTCCTAGCCATGAGAGGGGTAAATGTGACCAGGAGTCCATTAGTTTTGTAAGATGTGTTAATATCGGGGGGTAATTTGCTGAGAATAGAGTGGACGGATCTGAGGTGAGTTTAATACCCAGGTATGTCAGATAGTGTCGTTTCCAAGGAAAGGGGAGTGCTCTTTGTAATTGCAGTTGCGTGTCTTTTGGGAGAGAGATATTAAGGAGTTTAGATTTGTTGGGGTTGACTACCAGGCCTGAGAGGGTTGCGAATTTATCTAGCGTGGAGAGAAGGTTAGGGCCAGAGATCAAGGGGGAGGTTAAGAATAGGAGGACATCGTCCGCAAAAAGGCAAAGTTTGTGGTGATGGCCTCCTATTTCCAGACCCCTGATGTCCGGGTTTGTGCGAAACATGTGCGCCAGAGGTTCTATAGCTAGTGAGAATAGGAGTGGCGAGAGTGGGCATCCTTGCCTCGTCCCTCGGCGGATTGGGAAAGGATCTGATTTGAAACCTGCGTATCTCACTTGGGCAGAGGGGTTTGAATAAAGGGCAGTTATCCATTGTAAGAAGTGCGGGCCAAAGCCCCACCTCTTTAAATCAAATTGGAGATAGGACCAGGACAGGGAGTCGAAGGCCTTACGAATATCTAGTGATAGGAGACAGGTTGGGATGCGGCGTGTACGGGCGTAGTGGGTGAGAAGAACTGCTCTTCTAATATTGCCACTAGCCTGCCTGGATGGGGTAAAATCCACCTGGTCTTTGTGTATTAGTGACCCTACAATTGGGAGGAAAGGATTTTTGCAAGGATTTTAACGTCGATATTTAGCAACGAAATGGAGATGAATCGTCCGAATACAGCTTGGGGATCATGGATATGTCAGCTTGTAAGGTTTAAGTGGGTGTCCTCGTAGCAGTGTGTTAAAGGCTTCTGTGAGAAGAGGGGAGAGAAGGTTTGTGTACTGTTTATAATATGTGCCTGTAAAGCCATCGGGGCCAGGGCGCTTATTGGGTTTAAGGGACTTATGGCTGCCCTTATTTCCTCTTCTGTAATGGGCATCTCAAGTTGTGCTTGTTGCGTGGCTGTAAGTGTGGGGAGGGAGAGTGATTTGAATATATGTGCTGCTTGAGTTTCATCAAATGGGGGTGGGGTATTATAGAGGGTGGAGAGGTGTTTC
Source organism: Glandirana rugosa (assembly GCA_018402905.1). Lineage (NCBI taxonomy): Eukaryota > Metazoa > Chordata > Amphibia > Anura > Ranidae > Glandirana > Glandirana rugosa. Next base: position 101,311 of record BLSH010194474.1, read on the forward strand.
CGAAATATTCGGAGAATGTTCACGGGGTTACTTGTATGGGTATTTTGAGAGGTACGGAGGCGGATAGGTTTATACGTTTTGTCTAAGTTTCTAAGCGAAAGAGCTCGGAATGTGTCTGGCTTATTGGCTTTTGTATATATTTTGTGCCGTGTTCTCCTGAGGGATTTTTCAGCAACGTCCGTAAGGAAAAGATCAAGCTCTTGTTTCGCTTTGTCTAGCGTATTTTTGTGTGCGGAGGTAGGGTTTCCCTGGAATTTCTCATGAGCCCGCATGAATTTATCTTCTAGGGCTTGATGCAGAATTTTACATTCTTTCTTGCGGCGTGATGCCAGGCTAATGAGAAATCCCCAAACCACTGGTTTGTGGGCTTCCCATAGTGTGGTGGGGGTTACCTCGCCATTGTTATTGGTTGTGATGTAGTTGCGAATTTCAGTTTCGAGTTCTAAGGCATAAGAAGGGTGTGCCAATAGGGAATTATTAAGTGTCCAGGAGAATTCTCTTTTTTGTGGGATCAGTGAGGAAAAGGAGGCTAATATTGCATTATGGTCTGACCAAGGGATGGGGATCATTTTTGCCACTAGCAGTAAGAGGGAGGATCCAATGGAGGTAAAAATGTGGTCGATTCTAGAAAAGGATTTGTGAGGGTTGGAGTAGAAGGTGTATTGTCTTTTAGTGGGGTTGCATTCTCTCCAGGTGTCTATTAAAGAGTGTTGTTGAAGTAGTTGTTTAAAGGAAAGTTTAGTAGGACTAGTGGGCGGAGTGAAGGGGGATTTGTCCAAGAAGGGATATATGACCTGGTTGGAGTCACCGCAGATTAGGAGTGTTCCTTTCTTGTGCGTTTCTATCATTTGGAAAAGATTTGTGAGGAAGGGTGTGGGATTTCGGTTGGGGGTATAATATGTAACTGCTGTGATTTCAGTGTCTTGCACGAGTCCTGTCAAAATAAGATATCTCCCTTCCGGGTCTTTAATCTCTGTTTTGAGGGTAAAGGGGGTGGAACGGTGGAAGCCTATTAGGACCCCTCTTTTCTTTGTCGCTGCCGAGGCTGTGAAGAATTGTGGGTAGGTTGGACTTAAAAATTTTGGGGAGCTAAGTTCCGTGAAGTGGGTTTCTTGCAGGCCTATGATGTGTGCTTTCAGTGAGGCAAAAGTACGTAGGGCCTTACGTCTTTTATTGGGCGAATTAAAGCCCTGCACATTAAGGGTAAGTATGTTTAGGGGGGCCATGGCTGGGTATGGGGATGGGGGTTAAGCTGAAAAGTTAATTTTGTAGTAGGCATGGTTTCCTGGCGAGGATTCGGAGGAGCAGAGAAAGAAATAGGGATAGTAGAAACTAGCGAGTAGAAAAAGAGGAAGGAGAGAGTGTAAGGGGAGTGGTATCTTAGGGTACCATCCAGGCAGGATGAGTGGGCCTGCATGGAAGGAGCCGAGTTGCCCAGAGGTGACCTAATCCGGGTGACCTGAGGGCAAGGGGGGAGGCTGCAGTGACAAGCGGCCTCGGGCACACCAGCATGGGTTCAAGCAAGAAGATGGGGATATATATTCCTGAGATCAACTAGAAGTGTCTGCATTAGATCAGTGGTATTGGTTGCAGGCTGCCAGAGCTGGGTTTTTGTCTAGCTTAGGTAGTGTAGAGCTATTGATTTAGCGGTAGGGGTAGCTGTAGGTGGCGTTTAAGGAGAAACCAAAGAGAGTGTAATACCAGGAGTATTAGTAATATTTTTATAATTTTTCTTGGGAAGTGGGTGGTCTGGACTGTGCTAGAGTTGTAATACATAGTGGCGTTGATGAAGCCATAAGTAGATTTAATCATTCCGGGGTGTGGGTGGCATTGGTGCCTGCAGGTACAGGCGCCCAGCGTAGGGAGGGGGTGCATAGAAAGAAGTGGGACCAGAGAGTAATTTACAAGACGACATTAGTCTGGGTAGTTCAGTTGAGAGCATCAAGGTGCTCTGAATGGGATAGGGGGGCATACCAAAGGGCTCGGGTGGTGTAAAGCCAGTCCTCAACCTCCCGGGGAGGTCTGGGAGTGGGTCTCCAAGCCTCTTGGTGAATTACTGAACATTGTATTTGAACGGCTACTTTCAGTGTTTATAATGTGATGTAAAGTCATCAGGGTTAACGTAACCTGTTAGGGAGGGTAGTACTGAGGGCATGTTGTATAGAATAACTTAGATGGTTTTTGAGAGGGCCGGGTGGCTGAGAGGCCTGGTCTCCTGTCCCTCACACCCGAGGGTGACGAGGAGGGGGGGCCCAGCTCACCGGGAGCCTGCCAAAAACTGGGGGGTAACCATAATCAACAGTGAAGGAACAACAAAAATAATAACATAAGGGTTACCAGTCTGGAGATTTCGTTACGGAATAATGCAAGTGGTTCCAGCTCCTGGTGAGACTGAAACAACAGGTGTAATGGCTAATGTCTCAGTCTTTCACTGGAAGTGGACAGGTCATCTGGTTAAAGTCGTAGATGACTTAGGATTAGTCTTGAGTCTTGAGTCTTGAGTGGAGTTCAATCCATGGAATCTTGCTGATCTTGGGTTGTTGGGATGAATCTGCCTCTCTTGGAGGTGGAAGCAGGAGAAGCTGCAGATTTTTGTGGGGAGTTGGAGGCAAATCTGCGGCGTGTCCCTGGTGTCAATGGTGCAGGACTGGTGGACAAGCGAAGATCACTGAGTTTGTCCTGGAGTTCCTCCAATGACTTGCAGACGTATTTGCGGTCACGGTATGTAAATCGGAGGGAGAACGGGAATCCCCAGGAGTAGGTGATCTTGTGGCTTTGTAGCACTGCTAAGAGTGGCTTGAGGGCTCGACGCTTGTCGATGGTAGATTTGGAGAGGACAGGGAAAAGCTGGTAGCTATGTCCTTGGAAAGATAGTGAGCCCTTCTGGCGGGCGGCTTGCAGGAGTTGTTCTCTGGTACGGTAGTAATGTAATTTAGCTATGATATCACGAAGTGGGCCTTCTTTTTTGCGCGGGGCCAAGGCTCTGTGAACCCTGTCAATCTCCAGGCGCTCAATGGGGATGCTGTGTGCTAACTCTTGAAAAAGAGCAGTGATAATTGACTGGTGATCAATTATAGATTCAGGTAGTCCTCTAATGCGGACATTTGATCGCCTGGCCCTGTTCTCCTGGTCCTCTATCTGTGCTTGCAGGGTAGCATTATCTTCCCTAAGGGCTTCCAGTTCATCATTATGATTCGATGAGCGTTTCTAGTTCATCCGCTCTGAGCTCCAGGTCTGAGGTGTGGTGACCAAGCTCCCTAATTTCCCTATAGAGCTTCTCAGTGATCTGGTCTGAGGTGTGTTGTAAGGCCTTCGTTAGCATCAGTTCGAACTGCCGTAGGAGCGGTTCTTCTGAGGATCGCTCTTGAAATGTGGGCAGGGAGGTGGCCAGGGATTCGGTATTGGACTCACCGTCGTCCGGATGGGGTATAGGCTTTTTGTTGTGGCGCTTTGGTGTCCTCATGGAGCTGTTGCTGCTGCAAGGTGAGGCGGGCGGCGCCATCTTGGACGCGGCCCGGACCAAGATGTCTCGGATTGATTTACTCCGTGGCCTGTGGCGGGAGCTCCCCGCTACCATATTCTGAGGCGCTGGTGTTCAGGGGGTCTTAGAGGTGGCAGCGGTGGTTATTGGTAGCGTCTAGACACAGTGCTGCTGGATGGATGGCCCGAAGCCGTGCGGAGCTCTAGTAGGACACGTCCATCGCCGCGAGCTTCGCGCATGCGCCTCCCTTTTCTATTATATTCTAATCTTTTCTATTTGTATTCATTCTATTCCAAATTTGAATTTCGGAAGATGGTTATATATTCTATTTTAATCTATTCTGTTCTATTGTTTTTCTATTATATTATTTTCTATTTTATTCTCTTATTTGCTATTCTATTATATTATTTTCTATTATATTATAATCTTTGCTATTCACTTTCAATTTCAGTCTATTCGAAATTGGAACCCATTCTATTCGAAATTCGAATTTCCGAAGATTGTTATATATTATATTCTATTTTATTATATTCTTTTTTATTGTTTTTCTATTCTACTCTATTCTATTCTCTTATGTTCAATTCTATTCTTTTCTATTATTTTCTATTCTAATCTTTTGTATTCAAATTTATTCTATTCAAAATGCGAATTTTGGAAAATGGTTATATATTCTATTTTATTCTATTCTGTTCGATTTTGTTGTGTTTGATGATTTTCTATTCTATTCTGGTATTCTTTATTCTATTATTTTCTATTCTATTCTAATATTTTCTATTTGTATTCATTCTATTCTAAATTCAAATTTCAGAAGATGTTTATATTCTATTTTAATCTATTCTGTTCTATGGTTTTTCTATTCTATTATGCTCTCCTATTTTCTATTATATTCTTTTCTATTATGTTCTATTCTATTATAATCTTTTCTATTCAAATTCAAATTCAGTGCATTCAAAATTGGAATTCATTCTATTCAAAATTTGAATTTCAGAAGATTGTTATATATTATATTTTTCCTATTTTATTCTATTATATTCTTTTCCATTGTTTTTTCTATTCCATTCTTTCTATTCTATTGTATTTTCTTTATTTTCTTTCTTTTCTATTCTAATCTTTTCCAATTCATTGTGTTTGAAATTCAAATTTCGGAAAATGGTTATATATTCTTTCTATTTTATTGTATTGTTTTTCTATCCTATTATTTTCTATTGTATTATATTCTCATATTTTTTATTATATTCTTTTTTATTTGTCTCTATTATAACCTTTTCTATTCAAATTCAAATTCTTATTCATTCTATTCGGATTTCAAAATTCAGAAGATAGTTATATATATTTTTCTGTATTATTCTATTATGTTCTATTTTTTTCTATTCTTTTCTATTCTATTCTCTTATTTTCTATTCTATTCTATTATTTTCTTTTCTATTCTCTTATTTTCTATTCTATTACATAGTTACATTGTTACATAGTAGTTAAGGCTGAAAAAGACAATAGTCCATCCAGTTCAACCTGTGTAGATATATGTGTTTCAGTGTCTATACTTATTTATTATTATTCTCTATTATTTTGGATTCCATTGTTTTGGGTTCTATTCTAATCTGTTCTATTCAAATTCATTCTATTTGAAATTCTAATTTTGGAAGACGGTGTTATTCTTTCTATTTTTTAAATTCCATTGCTTTTCTATTCTATTATTTTATTATTTTCTATTCTATTCTTTTCTTTTATGTTGGTTTCCATTGTTTTGGATTCTATTCCAATCTTTCGAATTTATTCTATTCGAAATGTGAATTTTGGAAGACTGTCATATATATTCTATTTTATTTAATTCTATTCTATTAAATTCTATTCTTTGCTATTCTTTTATTTTTATTATTCTTTACTATTGTTTTATTTTTATTATATTACTTTATAATTTTATATTCTTTTTTAAAAAAAATCAATGTTTTTTTCTAATTTGTTTTGAATTTGCTTCCGAATTCGATTCAAACTGTTTTCGAATTCGAATCAAATTTCGTCTAAATTTCATAATTCAAATCGTTATTTCAGATATCGTTACTATTGTAATTTGGTAATTCGGATGCATCTGAATTCCCAATAATGAAAATTTTGTCTGAATTTCGATTCGGAATGAAACAAACTGCACATGTCTATTCCTTAGTCACACTGGACATAAATGGAGTGCCCTGTTCCATTAAGATCTCTTTTGGGATCCCCACACAACTAAATACCTGGACCAAATTTTTTGGCGATATTCTGCAAGGGTATAGCTTCAGGATAGCGTGTCGCATAGACTAGTATTACCAGTATTTGCTGGTGGTCCCGGGCAGACTTTACTACTGGCTCCACCAGATCCATGTCAATTCTCTCAAATGGCACTTCAATTATTGGTAGTGGGACAAGTGGACTGTGAAAATGGGGCAGCGGCACAGATTATTGACACTTGGGGCATGACTCACAATATTCTCTGACATCTCCATACAACCGGGCCAGAAGAATATGTGGGTTATTCTCTCCTTGGTCTTCTCTATACCCAGATGTCCCCCCATTATATACCCATGGGCTAAGTCTAGCACCATCCTGAGATATGGTTTGGGAACTACTAACTGCTCTACCTCCTCCTCACTGTGTTTTACCACCTGATACAGCAAATTATGTTTAGGAGCCATGTAGGGAAAAGACACCCCCCCCCAATTAGGTTCCACGGGTTCCCCATCCATCATCTTAATGCTTTCTCTGGCTCTAATGAGGGTGACATCTCATAGTTGTTCTGTACAAAAATCCTCTCTCCTGACCTTTAAGTCAGGTACCACATTCTGTCCACTCTCACTGTTAAAGTCAGAGATGTTTTCTGGTTCATTAACCTCCAGCTAGGAACTGGCTTCCAGCTCCTCCTGCTCCCCTGCCACTACCAGAAAAGGAAGAGGGCCTCCTACTTCCTCGGCCATACCAACAGTCTCCCCTTCATGGGGAAAATCCCACCCAACTTGGGCTTCATGAAGTAGTGAAGGTACTACCCCCACTAAATGTGTCACCCTGCCCCAGGGGGTCAATCTCCCGTGTGTCCCCATGAATGCAAATAACCCCAAAAGTCCTGGGGTGTAATTTTGCAGGATTTACACAATTACTTTTGACTAATGTCCCAATACTACCAGGATCAAGCAGTGCAGTGACTGGCTTTCAATCAACAGAAATCACACACATTTGCCTCTCCTTGCATCCCTGACATGATGCTGTACATGCGACCTGTGCAAAAACAGAAAGGCATCTTTTCATATAAGCATTATCACATTGCATGGGTTCACCATTCAGGGGACAGTTGGCAGCAATATGACCTAATGCATGGCAGCAGTAGCATTGTATATGGTCTATACCCAGGCCTGGCAAAGGTCTCAAAGACCTTCCTGGCTTGCTTGGCTAGTCTCCAGATCTAGAATCCATAGTCACATTAGCTGCAACAGCAGACTTATTTTTCTTCCCCATGCCTTTGAACCCTGAAATAGTCTTACTGGCTCTGTCTGGCGATCTTTCACCTCTAGATATAATGGAGTGGGGCACAGACAGATTCAACAAGTCCTCAGCAGCAGTGTATTGCTCCACGGGGTCCACCAGTAGTTTGCAGTTTTGGGGTCCCCATGACTGATCCACTTCCTCAAAGCAGCACATGCAGATACCGGTCCATGACCACACGCTCCACAATCTGAGGGCCTGGCACAGTCTCTGGCTGCAACCACTTCCTCGTGAGATGGATCAGGTCAGGAGCGGGGTGGCTTGTCCATGCGGTAGGACCAGTGATGCACCCATTGTGCCCGGACTGCCATGGTGACACCCAGGCATGCGAGTATCTCAGTTTTTAAAGTCTCATAGTCCTGGGCTTTATCTGGTTCCAAGTCAAAATATGCCTTTTGGGGTTCACCTGTCAGAAAAGGTACCAACAGCGTGCCCGCTGCTCTTTTTGCCATCCTTTGTGAACAGCGATTCTCTCAAAGGTTGTGAGCTACGCCTCCACATCATCTGCAGGTGTCATATTTTGCAGGTAGTATCTGGCACATACCATCTTTTGTTCCACTGGCACAGGAAGCGCGGACCCCTTCGTTAATTCCACCAGAGCCTTCACCAGCTGGCAGTTTATCTCCTGCTGACCTTGCGCTGTTGACGACTCTCCTCCTGCTGAGCTGCCTGTGCGACCTGGTGGTTGGTTCCCTGCTGAGATGCAGTGACCTGCAGCAGGGCCTTCAACATGTCTTCCATTTCCACTTTCTAGGAAACTGGCCACGGAGTCCACCACATGTGAGGGATTAGCTCTTCTGGGGATCACCTTCCCAGGGATAAAGGCAGTTCAGACGGCAGATTCTTTAAAGTCTGACTTGCAGCCAAGTTTATTTGTAAAAGGTTGCAATCAGAGGCGCATGCGCGAAGCTCTCAGCGATGGCCGCGTCTAGCTAGAGCTCCGCACCGACACGATCCTACGGGCCGCTCTACAGCTCACTGTCTGCGCGCTGTCGCCACATCCGATCGATCTGCGCCGGTAGCGACTCTCGAAGCGCGTACGCGGAGACTAACGTTGGAAAATGTTTATTTGAACCGACGTTCAGTCTGAAATTTCTTAGACGGCAGACTTGACGGAAATAGGGACCCTTCCACTAGGGGTCTTCTCGATTAGGGAGTGTACACCACCTGAGGCACCGGTCAAAGGATCTTTCACCTTTACCTTCTGTACAACTTCCGGGACGACGTCCAGTGACGTAGAGTCGTCCCTTGGTTGGTGGTCCAGCGTGTCCGTCGAGTCGTCCTCCTCTCAGCAGTTGTCGCGTTCCAGTCGTCCTCTATTTGACGGTCGACCACTTCCGAGACCACCTT
>BLSH010194474.1:120946-150285 GCA_018402905.1 Glandirana rugosa
ATGGTGCAAGAGTATGTGGGCACATGCCTACACGTACTGCCTGATGGGTCTGCCCCATTCAACTTCTGGGTCTCCAAATTGGCCACATGGCCTGAGCTTGCCCTTTATGCCTTGGAGGTGCTGGCCTGCCCTGCAGCCAGTGTATTGTCGGAACGTGTGTTTAGCACGGCAGGGGGCGTTATCACAGACAAGCGGAGCCGTTTGTCCACATCCAATGTGGACAAGCTAACCTTTATTAAAATGAATCAGACATGGATCCCACAAGACTTGTCTGTACCTTGTGCAGAATAAACATTTTGACCGGACTCACACAGCCATTCATATACTTCTTTTTTTGAATAGGCCTCAATACAAAAAAAAAACCATGTTGGCTACCTCCTCCTACTCCTCTACCACCGCAACTTCCACCTACACTGCCACGGTCACGGCCTAGTCTAGGCTCCGACTCCACATCCACCCCCCTTCCCATTTTTTAATTTGATTTTAATTTATTTTCCCTATCCCCATTTATTTGTAGGGCACTTGCCCTAGTTTGAAGATGATTTTAGAACAGTTATATGGCTTCTACCGTTAATTAATACTTTTCAGACACAGTTTGAAGATGATCCACATTCACCTCCATTTTTGCTTTTTTTATGTTTTTATCTTTTTAAAAATATTTAAAGTTATTTCCCTGTCCCAATTTTTTTGTAGGGCACTTGCCCTTCCCTTACCCCCATTTACTTCCTTTTGCAGCCCTCTAGGGCTTTCCAGGACTTTGTTACAGCCATTTTTGTGCCTAAAAGTTCGGGTCCCCATTGATTTCAATGGGGTTCGGTGTCCGTGCGATCGTTCGGGTTCCGTCCGGACCCGGACTTTGTCCCGAAGTTCGGCCGGACCAGCAGAACCCGAACTTCCAGAGGTTTGCTCAACTCTAGTGGCAACCCAAACCTACAAATTCAATTATTCATGAGTGCCCTTGCAGTGATCCCCGCTGTCTCTCCTGTGGTAGGGAAGAGAAGGCGTACCTACTGTCTGTGTAGATATTAACATTTTGTCCTTCAAAAAGTTGGCATGCTCTAATAAATGCTACCAGCTCCACTCGTTGTGCAGAGTTAGCCATCAAGGGTTTTGCTTCAACGACAATATCAGGTAACATTACTACAGCATATCCCGTCTGAAAGGTATGATCCAATGGTCTGGCACAGCTACCATCCACAAAGACATCCAAATACCCTTCTGTTGGTGTGTCCTTTAGGTCTTTCCTAGGTGAGGTAGTTTCTTGTAGTGTTTTGGTACAAACATGTATGGGCATGGGGTCAGTCTTATCCGGGGACATTTTTTTTAGCAGCGAGCGTAGCATTCTAAGTATTGGGGTGCTCTCAGGGCAAGACTTGACTGTCAGGTTTGCTGTGTTTAATAATACTATCTCATATCCACTCATGCATTGTGCTGTCATGTGTTGTGTTGACATGTTTTGAAGCAATGTTGTCACACTATGTGTTGTGTATAGGGTAAGGGGCGTCCCTAATGTGATTTTGTTAGCCTCTTTGATGGCCATTGCACTGGTTGCCATTGCTTGTAAACAGTCAGGCATTCCTTGTACTTGGTTTGGAAGCCTTTTTGAAAGGTAGACCACTGGTCTCCGTTTTCCCCCATGATCCTGTGGGCGTTTCCAGAGACAACACAGTAGAGTGTAAATGGTTTTTCATAGGAGGGCAAGCCCAAACCTGGGGCCATTGTTAATGTGGTGATACGATACTTAAAAGCTTGTATCATAGACTCAGTCCATTCCAACGTCTTTGGGGAAGTTATCAGTGTGGCCTGCCTCAGAATGGAGTCAAAGTGGGAACAATCAGGAATCCACTGTCTGCAATAGACAATCGAACCCAAGAATGATAGAAGAGCCTGCTTCGTGACGGGCGGCGTGAGGGAGGCTAGTGCTCTTACTCTGGCTGGGGATACTTTCCTTTCTCCTTGCGCAATGATACACCCCAAATACTCCACCTCAATCCTGCACCACTGGATCTTTTTCCAAGACGCCAAGTGGCCTTTCGAGGAGAGACGGTCTAACAAGTGCCTAGAGTCTACCTCACAGTTTTCTTGGTTCTCACTACATAGGAGTAGGCTTGCCTACATACTGCAACAAGATGGATCCCTCCTTTGGTTCCCAGTCATCTAATGGCCTTTTTAACACCATTGAAAAAGCAGCTGGGCTGTCCACAAAGCCTTGTGGGAGCCTTGTCCATGTTAACTGTCCCTTTCCCTACTGGAAAGCAAAAATGAGCTGAGCCTCCTGATCCACCGGTATGCTAAAGAAAGCATTTGAAAGGTCCACTACTGTGTAGCATTTGGAAGTGGACGGGATTGCTGTAAAAATTGCAGTGATATCAGCAACTAAAGGTGGCAAGGGTATCACTGTTTTATTTACCCCCCTCAGGCCCTGTACCAGTCTGCAAGTGCCATTTGCCTTTCTTACAGGGTCGATGGGGGTATTCCATGGACTCACAGTGGGCCTTAAAATTTTCCCCCTCAAATACTCCTCTATGAGAGGTGTTATCCCTTGTATTTTCTCTTCTGTTGGTGGATATTGTCTCTGAAAGTGAGGTCTATACTGTGGGTCTAGTGATGGAGTGTAAGGGGTACAGTTAAGAAGACCCACAGGGGTCTTGGATTCTGCCCAAATGGGGTGGTTTTCAAGGTTTGCTGGCAACAACATAAAGTGTCCTGTCCAATCCTGATACTTAGGGTTGGATAGTTCACATACTGGGGAACGTGCTATAAGGTTTCCCCCTTGTCAAAGATGATTACAATTTGTAATTTGGACATCAGATCTCTACCCATAAGAGGGGTTGAGCAGGTTGTCAGAACCGCAAAGGCCAGTGTTGTTAACACCTCATTTTCCATGGTGGCTATCTCCAATGGAGGAGTAACTTTGTGTGCAACATTAGTCCCGTTTATTCCCATTAAGCAACCCTCAGTACACTCTGCTGTAATAAATTTTGGATTATTTAAGCAACTGGTACTGGCTGCGGTGTCAGCAAGAAACACAGTTGGTTCCCTGCAGACCTTTAAAATAATTTGGGGAAGAGTTTGCCAAGTTCTTGATACAAAATGCAATAATAAAGGTGGGACATGCTCAGGGCATCCCTATTGTCTATTTTGGTTATTGAATGGGTTATTGTTGTTTGTGACCTGTGTCCTGTTTCCTCATCCTCTTTGTGCTGGCCAGTCCATTTGTAATAGGTCCCCTTGGTTTGACTGCCTCACTTCAATCCTTAGGGGGAAACTTCTACTCATGTTACCCCTATGCGAACCTTGTATTTGTCCTCTGCCCCTTCTCCCCCTAAATGCTCTCTTCCATGGTCTTCCCCTACTTGGACCATAAGTTTCTCTGTATGGGATTTGGTTAGGCCTGTAGGGACAGTTTGATTTCCAATGGTCTAGGTCTCCACAATGGAAACATCCTCCCTCTGGGGTGGAATTACCCTGATACGTCACTAGATTACTATTTTGGTCATTACTGTCAGTGGTAGGGGGCATGAGAGGAAAAACTCCACTCTTTCTATTAAAAATACCCGAGGCTGCTCTCTTCTGGACATCATCTATGACATCTTTGGGCAAAGAACTTGCCCACTCAGGGTTAATGAGTTTTAACAATTGAGTTATTTTTGGATCCCCATTAGACAAGGGGATCCCCATAAGCAAGTAGAAACAAACAGCTCAGATGATTTTATGCCCGATGCCAAATATGCCTTATGTAAACTTTTAACAAAACTGTAAAAATCCTCTCCAGGGACTTGTTTACATCCCAACATAGTATGAATGGTGGTATCCCCTTGTAGGTTTTCTGTATCTATGCAGGAAACTAGTTGCGGCTCTGGGGTCCTTCCTGGGATTTGGGCATATTGATTTATATATATATATACATATATTTATCAGTGGGAGTGTAAGGTTTTTCTCTGTCATCTTATCCTCCTCTGTCATCTTATCCTCATGTAGTGTATTACCATTTGTTTGAAAACCTATCTCTATATTCTTTTAAACCTTTGTCCCACTTTTTACAACATTTCATCATATAATCATTATTCCAGACACCCGTGGGGTAATTGTATCGGGCGTGAGTCCCACAAATTTTCTTTACCTCCTCCCATTGTTCTTATGAACACGGTCTCAATGGACCCAGTCCTGTCAATTGTAATTGATCAGCGCGACTTTGTACATTTTGACAAAAGGGTTCGACACAATTATAACCGCAGGTGCCTTTTATAAAATCATTAGGGCAAGACTGCTCCTGCTCACCTTCAGCAGCATCCTTCCCAAATTTATTTCCCATAACAATATTTATCTTAACATAAGATCTTTACCAGAAATACGTGAAATAGACTTAGGACATACAACATACAATTGACCAAACTACAATATCCTTGACTTAAAACCCAGCACAGTTAAACCTTCTTGAAAATCTATTGTTGCATGTACATTAAATCTCAATGTGTACTGGGGGGTACCGCTCGGAAATAGTGCACCCTTTCGATTCTACAGCAGTATCCTCCATGCACCGCAGCAACCAGATAAGTACTGTGTCCAGTATAACAGAACAATAAACCGGTTTTACACTCTGCACAATTTATAAATAGGACTTTTTCAAAATGTTCCAATTAATGCGCATATATTTCTCAAATACCATCACATATAATTATAAGAATTCCACACACCCTTTTACACCTGTTGACCAGTTATAAGGGGTCACTTCGGTCCCTTAATGCCGTCAACTAATTTTCTACCCCAGGTAAGTCCACCTAGCTTCCTCAAGATAATTTATTATTTCTCTATTATTCTATTCTATTTTTCCTTAAGAACCTTTCCTTCTACCCCAGGTGAGCCAGCCTAACTCCCTCGAGATAGTTTATTACTCTGTATTAAGTCGAGATCATCGGCTCAGGACAAGTGAAAAATAGCCACACAAAGAAATATTTGTATAGAAAATTTCACTCACCTGAGGCACGACGTCCCACTTCTGACACCACTTGTAAGGGTTCTGGTTCTGGTTCGGTTCTGGGTGTGTGGAAGTTCTTTGGTCGACTGGGTAATCAAGACACTGGCAACAAGTTTGAGTGTAGCAAGATTACAGTTTACTCAGAGTCAGCATACAGGTTATATAATAAAAACAGGGGCAGCTACACCCCAGGAGAGCCAATCATTACAGAGTTTCAATTTCATGATTAAACATAGATAATATTTTTTATCTGCCCAGTAACAACACATCTGTGGCAGATTAATAACACATATTGACCATATTAACACCTCCATAAACAACAGTTATACATCTGCTCCTTCTCAAGAAGCGAAACTAGACTTGACTTAACCGCAAGCTTATTTTGAGAATAGGTGTTGCGTCTTAGCAAAATTCCCCTTTTGGGTAAACATGAATTCTTATCTTTAACTTGTTTAAACACAATATTCTTTTAAAGCATAAAACAAAAGGAATAACTCTAACCCACAATCTATAATATGGAAGATTGGTTATACTGACCCACTATTTCCCTCACACAGGGCACTTGAGGCAGAACAGCGGGAGGTAGAGGAGGACTTCCTTTCCTCTCAAGGCCTCCTTTATGCAGATAGCATTCCTGCGGGGCAGCCAAACTCACTGGAAGAAGAGGAGGAAAGGGATTGTGTCAGCATGGAGTTGACAGCCATGTACAACCCAAGGAGTTGTACATGGCTGGGAGGAGGTAGTTCCTGACAATGTCATCCTTAGTGACCCAGAGGACGCAATATCTCATGCCTCTCCAAACTGCTGCATGTGCTCCCTGATTCTGCAAAGCCTGCGAAAGGACCCTAGGATTCGTGGTATCAAGGAAAGTGATCATTACTGGCTGGCAATCCTTCTTGATCCACGTTAGAAGGGTAAAGTTGCAGAACTCATCCTGCCTCCTCAGAGGGAGCAAACATCTTCAGGATACCTTAAAGAAAAGTTTGTGTAACACCTTTCCAGACCCTAGGAGGTTACCATTTCCTGGTTCTGGACAACATGTTTCTGAGGCTTTGTTCGGTCAGAGGAAGAGCGGTGGAGAAGGTGGTCGGCTGACCAATGCCTTTAAACAATTCTTCAGTCCTCAGCACCAAGGGCTGATAGGTTCAAGAAAATATCAGCAGCTTCTGCATTATATGGTGCTGGAATATATAGGCGTAAGAGCAGACTTGGAGACCTTTCCAACAGAGCATCCACTGCATTACTGGGTCTTGAGTATGGACCACTGGCCAGAACATGCTCAATATGCAATCGAGCTACTGACCTGTTCTTCATCCAGTGTGCTTTCTGAATGGACATTCAGTGCCGCTGGAGGATTTGCAACTGATCAAAGAGTGTGCCTGTCCACAGACTCCGTTGATAGGCTTACATTAGGAAAAATTAATCAGTCCTGGATCAGCAGCTATCAAGCCCCTGATACTCATGTAACTGATTGAATTTGCTATGGATCTGGGATCCCTTGAAGACTGCCTGTGCTGCCTAAGTGCCTATCCCATTTCTGAATCTTGATGATGCTTGCTTCCAACAATATTTTTGGTTTAGGGAACAAACCAACACCCAAGGCCCACTTTTTCTGCACCTGTTTGACTGGAGCATGTAATTACAATTTTTAAAATCATTTTTAACAGCAGGGCCTGATCCTGCACCCAAGAAGAGTAACTGTGAGGGGTTACAGTATTCTGGCATCACCAACACCCAAGGCCCAATTTTTCTGCACTTTTTTGACTGGGGCATGTAATTACAATTTTTACTAATTGTTTACAGCAGGGCCCATTCCTGTGGGCAAGAAGAGTAATTGTGAGGGATTACAGTGTTCAGGCACCACCAACAAACAATTTTTCTGCACCAGTTTGACTCGGGCATGTAATTACAAATTTTAACCGCTTGCCCGACCAGCCATCGCAAACCGCCATCATTGTACGTCGGTCGCGCGTGCGTAGTTTGCAGGTGAGCGCGCACCCGCTGCATACTCTGTGAGCGTTCCCGTAGATCAGACAGACTCAATGTCCACCGGCAACCCGTGATCACCTACTACAGAGCCAGAATGGGGAACCGCAGATGTAAACACGGTGGTTCCCTTTTCTGTCAGGGGACATGTCACAGATCTACTGTTCCCTGTAATCCCTACAGCCCAGCCCCCACATAGTTAGAACACAGTGAGGTGAGTTAACTCCTTGATCGCCCCCTACAGTTTAACCCCTTCCCTGCCAGTGACATTTATACAGTAATCAGTGGCTATTTTTAGCACTGATCGCTGTCTAAATGTCATTGGTCCCAAAAAAGTGTCAAAAGTGTCTGATCTGACCGCGGCAATGTTGCAGTCCTGATAAAAATTTCAGATCACCACCATTACTAGAAAAAAAAAATGCCATAAATCTATTCCCATAGTTTGTGGACGCGATACCTTTTGTGCAACCCAATCAATATACGCATATCGTGATTTTTTTAACCAAAAATATGTAGAAGAATATATATCGGCATAAACTGAGGAAGACTTTTTTTTTTTGGATATTTATTATAGCAAAATTAAAAGAAATTTTTTTTTTTCAAAATTAAAAAATAAAAAGAAAATAGTGTTGCGCTATATAGCTAGGAAAATTCCAGATGAACAATATATCAGGTGCTAGTGATCACTAGTGTAAAATGAGAAACTAGTCCCACCAGATTATGTGTAACACTGCAATTGCAGGAGCAACATACATTAGTGTAAACAGTGATGTCTCAAATAAAGTACATAAGTTCATATCACCAGTCATTTATAGGTGTAAATACAAAAATTAGATGAAAAATTGTCATTTGAAAAAATGAATATGAATATCCAGTGATGGTGAAATTCAAATGACATCTGTTAAATTCATAAGCCGTTATTACTATAAACGTGCAGCAAAAATTCAGTGACAGATACACCACCTATTGATAAGATGTGCGCTTACCCCACGGAGTTGACCACTTATTATAGGAGGTCAAAAACAGTATGTGTATGAGATTCCTTTAGGTTCAATTAAACTGTCCTGGGCCAAGGGAACCAAATGGTCCTTACACTTCTGTCAAGATGGATATCTCTCCATACTCCACATCATAGGTTATACATCTGACAAAAACAGACAACGTTCCTGTGTGGCCGTGAAGATAGATTGTCTGTTCTTGTCAGATGCATAACCTATGATGTGGAATATGGAGAGATATCCATCTTGACAGAAGTGTGAGGATTGAGCGGAGGCGACCGAAAAGTGGCGGGGGGGCTTCTCCCACCCCCGATAAAAGTGATCTCATGGCAAATCTGCCACAGAGACCACTGTTATCTGAAAGCCGACCGTCTGCCGTTTCAGAAAATAATGGGGTTATGGTAGCTATCTGCTACCATAGCAACGGTATTCCACGTCCAAAGTACCGACGTACAATGACGGTGGGCGGGCGGTCAGTAAGTGGTTAAAATCCATACCAGACCCAAAGGGCCTGGTATGGATTTAGGGGGGACCCCATGCCATTTGTTTCCTAATTCTGTCATAGGGTTCCCATTAACCACTTCAATACACTGTGTTCTATATACTACACTGACTGCACCATATAGTCTGAACTGTATTATATATACTACGGGGACTGCGCTCTATAAAATTGTAATGACATGACCCAGTCAAACAGGTGCAGAAAAATTGGGCCTTGTGTGTTGGTGGTAGCAGGACACTGTAACCCCTCTCAATTACTTTTGTTGGGTGCAGGAACAGACCCTGCTTTTGTAATTTATTTTAAAAATTGTAATGACATGCCCCAGGTAAACAGGGGCAGAAAAATTGGGCCTTGGGTTGTGGTGGTGGCAGAACACTGAAATATTGTGGTCTGGGATGGCGCTCCCCTAATATATTCTTATAAATGACTGGTTACTTGTACAGGGTAAGGTTCAAGATAGATGTCTAATGAACTTCAATACTTCAACACTGAAACCCCCCACAATTAATCTTGTTGGGTGCAGGAACTGGCCCTGCTGTTGTAATTTATTTTAAAAATTGTAATGACATGTCCCAGGCAAACAGGTGCAGAAAAATTGGGCCTTGGGTGTTGGTGGTGGCAGAACACTGTAACCCATCACAATTACTTTTGTTGGTTGCAGGAACGGGCCCTGCTTTTGTAATTTGTTTTAAAAATTGTAATGACATGCCCCAGGCAAACAGGTGCAGAAAAATTGGGCCTTGGGTGTTGGTGGTGGCAGAACACTGTAACTATACTGTATATATTTATATATATTCTTATACTGCCTGAACTGACTTTATACTGTATATATATATATATATATTCTTACACTGCCTGATCTGACTCTATATATTTTACACTGAATGAGCTTTATGTATAGTCTACACTGAATGCAGCGTATATATATATATATATATATATATATTTATTGTGACGTTGTGTGAGACACAATAGTGGACGGGCGATAGAAGGTGATCCACACAAGCTAATCTCCCACACGTGGTGGAAGATGCAGGCAACTTTCCAGCATGGAGGAGATGTTGAAGGCCTTGCTACAGACGACTGCGGCCCAGCAGGAGACCAACGTCCAAGTCGCACAAGCCGCTGCAGCGCAGCAGGAGGAAAGTCACCAGGCCGCTGCAGCACAGCAGGAGGAAATTCACCAACTGCACGAGGCGAATAACCAGGCCGCTGCAGCACAGCAGGAGGCAAATCGCCAGGTCCTGGCGGTGCAGCAGGAGATGAATCTCCAATTTACAGAGGCCCCGGTGAAGTTAAAAAAGGGATCCACGCATTCCGTGGCAGTGGAACCAAATTTGGTACGTCCCTGACATAGAGGCGTATGTCGCGACTTTTGAAAGAGTCGCTCTTCACGAAGGATGGGCAAAGAACAGTGGGGGGGATTGTTAGCACCATTCTTGACCGGTGAACCCCAAAAAGCCTATTTTGATTTGGAACCAGATAAGGTCCAGGACTATGAGACTCTAAAGGCAGAGATACTCGCACACCTAGGGGTCACCATGGCAGTCTGGGCCCAGCGGGTGCATCAGTGGACCTACCACACCGACAAGCCACCCCGCTCACAGATGTTTGATCTGGTCCACCTCACCAGGAAGTGGCTACAGCTGGAGACTTTGCCAGTTCCTCAGATTGTGGAGCGTGCTGTCATGGATCGTTATCTACGTGCGCTCCCTGCTGCTTTGAGGAAATGGGTCAGTCATGGGGACCCCATAACCGCCAACCAACTCCTAGACCTCGAGGAGAGATACAGCGGCTCAGGACTTGTTGAACCCATCTGCATCCCACTTTGGTGTGCCTAGGGGGGGAAAGGACCCCCAACGGATCCGGTAAGACTGTCACAATGCTCAAGGGCATTGGGAAGATTAATAAGACTGCTGTGAGAGCGCATGCGCGGACTCGGCTAAGATGGCCGCTTAGCTTTGGAGCTCCGCTCCGCCGCCGCTCACTTCGCCCGCCAGCAGCCGAACGGAGCCCTGCAACGCGCAGCAGCCGAGACCGGGAGCCAGGGGAGAAGCCGCACTACACCCGGATGTCTTCGGGGACAGCGAGGAGAGACCTCACCCGTATTCTCAGTGAGGCATCGCCTCAGCCTGACCCCTCCAAGATGGCGGCCGCGTCCGCCTCTCCATGCGGCCTACTTGGGGAAGGGGGAGAGGAGATGGACACGGTCGGCGAGAACATAAGAAATGAACCCCCCATCAGAGGCATTTCTCTGGAAGGTAGGAGATCACATCCACAGCAAGGGGAGATCTCTCCGGTGTCCACTGAATCCCTCCTAAGGAGATCCATGGGCCGGTATAACCTATCCCCACTAAGTGACATTCTCTCCACCCCAGACATTCATTTACATGCAATCTGCTTCTCCCCCATCAACAGATCTCTCTGCCTTAATGTCTGCATTTTCTGATATGCTAGCAAAAGGACTTGCTCAAAACGCAGCACAAATTACTACAGTAATTCAGGCTGATCTGCAACTCATAGGCAGCAGGATGGAAGTCATGGAAAAGAAATCTGACCAAGCCATTGCTAGGATTAATCAAAACTCGGACAGGATTCAAGAACTCCAGGAACACCTGGAAGCAGCTATATCCAAAATCGATGACCTGGAAAATCGTTCGAGGCGTCAAAATTTCCGCATCAGAGGTCTACCAGAATCAATCAAGGATATCAGATTGGCAGTAACATCCCTGATCAAAGATCTGATTCCTGATGCCCCAGCACATCGCCTAGAGCTCAACAGGGCACATAGAGCACTACAACCCCCCAGAAACGATGGTCTTCCATGAGATGTGATCGTTAAGCCACATTATTATTCTGTAAAGGAAGAGCTAATGAAAAAGGCTCAAAGTGCTGAAAATTTACAGATACAGGGCCACAGTGTCCAGCTGTTCTCAGACCTCTCCCCTACACAATCCAAAAACGGAGAGCCCTGAAACCCCTAACCCAAATCCTGGTTCAGAATGACATCATATACCGTTGGTCTTTTCCTCTTAGACTCAACTTTTCCTTCAAAAACAAAGCCTATGGATTTTCCACGATTCCAGAGGGCGAGAAGCTGTTGCTCCACCTAGGTTTGATCTTCCACGAGCCCCCTCCTGTTGCGGCGGGAAAGGACCATTGTTCAACAAAAAGACCTTCTCCACGGAGTCTGCTTACACCGGCATGGCAGAAACAACAATCGAAGAGGTCCAAGGAGGCCCAGCCACCCTGAAACCCACCCAGGGCACTTTCTATTTGTCCTCCTCAGTTTCATCCACCCATTTACAGAAATGGACTTCCCCGGCGGGACTGTTGGATTTCTCATCCTCGTTGATCGTTAACCAACTGTTATGCAATGTTTCTTTTCAAAACAGTTTTCAAAATAGTTTTCTGGTTTATTATCTCATGCAGTTCTTCAATGCTCCTGTTAGTCCCGCCCGCTATCTCAACCTGATACAGGGGCCATTGAAGACTTTAGCCTTCATCCATTATTCAGCCCAGAACACTTTCCAGAGGGGCTCTGACACTCAATATATTTCAGCCGAATGCATGACCTTTGAACTTTTGGTCATCACAGGACGGAGTGACGACGGCGGCTCCCATGCACCTACTCCTGCCTCTGAGGGCTACTTTCGTTTCCTCTCGGAAGCAGTTACTTATGAAGGCCGAACGGCCATTATGGCCTGTTGTTCCCTTCCTGGAGGGAGGCTGGCCCACCTCCAGAAAGGGTCTCAGACCTTTAAAACTACTATTATGGAATGTTTCAGTTGATTTCTTCTCACCATCAGCCTGTTCTACTTTATCTTATACCCCTTCTTCCCTGTCTAACATCCTCTTTTTCCTTTTTACTCGACTTCTAGCGAGCCACCGGATGCTCTTGACTTCTAGTACAACTTTGCCGAACCTCCACACCATTTCCAGAGGGATCAGGCTGAAATATCCAAACTACAAACGGGGTAAGTCCTTTTATTTTCTCAGACATGACTAGCGATCCCCAAGGGTCCACAATGTTGGACTTTAAGACACACAACGTACAGGTATAAATTCCCCCACTAAAAGGAGAAAGTTGTTTCAAGCCTATCACAAGTCAAAACAGATGTACTATTCCTACAGGAGACTCACTTCCCCTCCGCTTACAATCCAAAGTTTGTCCACAAGACATTCCCACATCTTTTCTTCTCTAATGCTCGTAATAAAACCAAAGGTGTAGCGATTTGTCTCTCCAAACGAATGAATTTCTCCCCCACGGATATAGTTAAAGATACGGATGGCAGGTACATTTTGGTTAGTGGCCCTTTAAATGGGGAAATTTTTACATTAATCTCATATTACGCCCCTAATTCAGGACAATGCAACTTTTTCAATCATATGATGACTCACCTGGCGCCTTATTTGAAAGGCATGGTAGTCATGGGAGGGGATACCAATACACCTTTTGATCTGTCTTTGGACAAATCCAACATTTCACGCCCAATACAGAGGAGACCCTCCAGACAAAGCCTTCACATTTCGCAGAAGTTGAACTCTCTGGGCCTGATAGATATATGGAGGGAACTTAACCCGCACACTAAAGATTTCACACATTACTCCATACCTCACCAAACTTATGCCAGAATCGACCACATTTTTATACAAGCTAAGTCAGCCAGCAAAGCAACTTCCTCTACCATAATAGCCTCACCCTTTTCTGACCACTCTATCATTACGCTAAAACTTCTCTCCTCTCAAACCCAAACAGGACCCTTCAGGTGGCGGCTAAACGAGGCACTCCTCAATAACCCAGCACACTGTGAACACTTCTCTAAGCTCATGACAGAATACTTCAAGTTGAATGATGTTGGATCAATTTCCCCCACCACCCTCTGGGCCGCCTTCAAAGCTGTTATGAGGGGACACTTTATTCATTTCGCCTCCAAGTTAAAAAGAGAGCATGATGCGGACACCCACGCGTTGACCGAAAATTTCCACCAGGCCAGTAGGATCCATAAACGCTTGCAAACACCAGAAACTTTAGCCCGTCTAGATGCTGCCAAAACTGCCCTCAATCTCGCGCTCACGACCAGTGCGGAAAAATATCTGCGCTGGTCGGGGGCCAAATTTTATATGCAAAGGGACAGAATAGGCTTGAGACTGGCCCGAACTCTCTCACCTAAACATCGCCCAAAGTATTTCCCGAAAATACGCACTAAGGCAGGGGACCTCACTCAAAACCCTGATAAAATCAAGAAGGAATTCCATTCTTTTTATGACTCCCTCTACAAGGGAAAAATAAACACTACTCCTTCAGATAGGTTGGATGAATTCCTACGAGATCTTCCCCTTCCAAAACTTACCCAAGAACATAGGAACATATTAGACGCCCCTTTCAACGCATCTGAAATTCTTGAAGCAATCAAAATCTCGAAATCTGGTTCAGCGCCAGGCCCAGACTGCTTTTCGGCCATCTTTTATAAAAAAATTTGGCCCAACTGTTTCTCCCTACTTAGCTCGCTTCTTTAACAAAACCCGAGAGGGCACTCCCCTGGACAGGGAATTAAATGCAGCATTCATCTCGGTAATCCCCAAGCCGGGTAAAGACCATAGCGATATCGCAAATTGCCGCCCGATCTCCCTAATAAATAATGACATCAAATTAATGACAAAAATCCTAGCAGTTAGATTATCAAGGTTTATCTCACAATATATACATAAAGACCAGGTGGGATTCATCCCGGGGAGACAGGGCCCGGACCAGGTAAGAAGAGCCATTAATATCATCTCTTTGTTAAAATCCCGTTGGGACGGCGGCCCCTCCGAGGAAGGGTTCTTACTTTCCATAGACCTTCATAAGGCCTTCGATAAGGTCTCTTGGCCATATCTCTTTGAAGTTCTCCGCAGATGGGGGTTCGGTCCTCACTTTATCACCTCCTTAACAGCTTTATATACCAATCTCAACGTGCAAGTACGCCTATTAGGGCAGTATTCTGAAACCCTCTCCATCACACAAGATACCAGACAGGGCTGCCCTTTATCCCCCATAATCTTTGCAATAGTAATAGAAACCCTGGCGATTGCGATTAGAACCCATTCAGATATTAAGGGGGTGAATTGCGGACCACAAGAGCACAGATGTGCACTCTTTGCGGATGACCTCTTGCTATTTATAACAAATCCCCTAATTACGACACCTAATGTTCTTGGGCTTCTAAGGGAGTTCGGTAAGGTCTCGGGCCTCACAATAAATACCACAAAATCACTGGCCCTTAATGTCTCAGTCCCAGCACTAACAGTAGAACAACTAAAAACACATTTCCCTTTCACCTGGGCTTCCCAGACATTACCTTACCTAGGCATTCAGTTGACCAATTTGATCGAAAAATTGTTCGCAGCAAACTATCCTCCTCTACTCAAAACCATTGCAGCAGACCTGCGATCGTGGTCGTCCGCGGACTTGTCCTGGATAGGAAACATTAACTCAATTAAAATGAATGTATTACCACATATTCTTTACCTGTTCAGGTCGCTCCCAATTCCTTTATGTAGGAGTCAGATCCAGAGAGTTAAATCCCAAGTTACTTCCTTTGTCTGGGGGAAGAGGGGATACAGATGCCGCAGAGAAACACTTACCCGTTCAAAGAAACAAGGAGGTCTGGGATTGCCCTGCCTGTGGTCAGGCAGCACAGTTAGCGCAGGTTTCAGAGGTATACTCTAGAGGCCCCAAGCCAGACTGAGTAGCAATGGAATGTCAAGCAATCCCTAATCACACAATAGATTTTCTATTGTGGAGTCATCCCAATGCACGCCCACCCATCTTGGCCCCGACCCTCTCTCACTCCGTAGCCTTGGCAGACAAACTATATAAGACAGGTTCCTTAACTTCACTGATCAAACCACTATCCCACATCTTTAACAACCCAGCATTTCCACCGGGGCTAAATATACAAGCTTTCAAGTGGTGGCTCAAAAAGGGCATATTTAGAATAGGTCACTTCTTTACACGACAAGGCCCGATTTCCAAATCTTATTGCGTCGCTAAACTTGAAATGCCAACAGAGGAATACTTTAGGTTTTCGCAAATTTCCCATTTTTTACAGGGGATATGGAAGGACAGGGACAATACCCCAAGGCCAACCGACTATGAGACGTGGTGCACGGAAGCTTCAGCCCAGAGGGGAGGTATCTCCATAATATACACCCTATTGATTCAAAGAACTAATAAACCAGCCTATGCTGAGGCTTGGGAAAAGGAATTAAATATGCAGCTACAGCCAGGGTCCTGGTTTCTCGCGACTCAAAGAGCACAGAAAGGCCTTTTGAACATTACATTAATAGAAGCCAATATCAAGGTACTGATGAGATGGTATTACACACCAGCACGGCTGTCCCAAATGTACTCCACCTCTTCCCCCTTGTGCTTTCGGGGTTGCGGGCTAGGGGGCACCATGTCTCATATTTGGTGGACTTGCCCACGCATCAGGTCCTTTTGGAAAAGATTCTTCTCCATGGCAAAGACAGTGTTGGGACATTGCATCCCGCCCTCCGCTGAGGTTGCGCTTCTCCTTCAGGGGGTGGTGGGACTCCCCAAATATAAACAACTTCTTCTTAACTTCATGCTAGTAGGAGCCAAGATTACCATTGCTAGGGCCTGGAAGAGCCTCAAAGTCTCTCTTCCCGCTACACAGAGAAAGATTTCCTGGATCATGGCCCAGGAACTTCTAGTAGCTAAATTATTAGATAAAGAAGATAGGTTCGAAACAATTTAGGACCCGTGGGCTCTTTATATGAAAATCCCACTCTTCCCAGGCCACATCCCGGGCTCCTCTTGACATCAGGAGGTTCGCTATACTCTTTCCTTTTCTTGTTGTTTCTCCCCTCTCTTTTTCTCTCTTCTCTTTATCCTCTCCTTCCCTCTTTGACCCCTTTATGTACAGAATCTTATCGATTGTTATTCCTGTTTGACTATGATCATTTTCCCTTTGCTAGGGGACTCTAGGGAGAGGGGAGCTACAGACACTGACTCAGGCGACTGGGGGCTTTCCTCCCCCTTTGCCTCCCCGAGATCTGACCCAGGGGATTCTAGGTACTAGACCAAACTTAGCGCTGTGCTCCCGGTCGGGAAAGACCCCCTACCCCACAGTTTTGTTCCCACAGGGGTGGGCGGGGGGCTTCCTAAAGGGGGGAGCAGGGATTTGTGAATAATTGTTCTCTGGAGCACTCCGGGTCGATCTCTTTAGAATGGCGTTTATACGCCCCTTTCATTATTAGACTCCCCACTCTAGTGGGTCCTGGTTAATTAGCTTGTTTAACCGCATTCTGTTGCCTTATTGTTTGAGCAGGTAACGTAAAGCTAACACCACCTGACTGGATGCGGTTGTTATACGTATGGTATCGTTTGTATGTTCTCAAATGTTATCACAACAGATTCTAACATGTCTACTTATATTTGAAACTCATATTTCTTCTGTACTCTACAGTTGATGTTCTATACTGAGGTTGTATTCCTTGAAAATATCAATAAAAACATTGAAAGATAATAAGACTGCTGTAATGACTAACAAGACTATGGTCTCTAGACCTGGAGACTGGCCAAAGAAGCCAGGAAGGTCTTGGGAACCCTTGAGAGGACTGGGTATAGAGCACACACAGTGCTAGCGATGCCATGTATTGGGCCATATTACTGCCAATTGTCCCCTGAATGATGAACCCATGCAATGTGATTATACTTATGTGAATAGACGCCTTTCTCTTTTTGCACAGGTCGCTTGTACAGCATCATGTTCAAGTCGCATGGAGAAGCAAATGTGTGTGATTTCTATTGATGGGAAACCAGTCACTGCACTGCTTGACTCTGGTAGTGTGGTAACGTTGGTCAAAAGCAACTGTGTCATTTGCATCCATGGGGACACTCGTAACTACCAGATGGTGGTGGTTGAGATTGACAGCCCTTGGGGCAGGGTGACATATTCAGTGGGGGTGGTACCTTCACTGCTTCATGAAGCCCTAGTGGAGAGGGATTTTCCCCATTTTCAGAGGTAACGGGAAGGCACAGAGATTCTGGAGAATAGAGCTCCATTTGCTGAGTAAGCACGGGAACTCTCACCAGACCCTTTTTGCCAAACGGAAGGGGAGACTGGTGGCAGGGCAGAGGAAGGAGGAGACCCTCTCCCTTTTCCTGTAATGGTTGGGGAGCACAAGGAGCCAGAAGATAGCTCCCAACTGGTGGCTAATGAGCCAGAAAATGTCTATGAATCTGACCGTGAGAGTGAACAGAATGTAGTACCTGACTTAGAGGTCTGGTGAGAGGACTTCTGTACAGAACAAGTATGTGATGTCACCCTCATTAGAGCCAGAGAAATGTTAAGGTGATATGGGCAGCTTTACCATCTGAGTATATAAAGAGCCTCATCCGCAAATACCACAAAAGACTTCAAGCTGTCATTGATATTAAAGGGGGCAATACACCATATTAAGAACTGGGGTATGTAAACTTTTGATCAGGGTCATTTGGGTAGTTTCTGTTGTCATTATGATTTAAAAAGAGTAAACACAGTTGATTGATAATTAATGGCTTCAGCCAAACACTAACCATGAGTGAAAGAAATGTTTTTGTGTTCATATTCTCTGAAAAAATGCCAAGAAATCATAAATTCTGCCAGGGTGTGTAAACTTATGAGCATGACTGTATATTGTATGTTGCTTAGGTTGTGTTAACTTGACAAGAAGCATTTTGAGATTTATTTCACTGTTAGGGACTTTGCTGTAAAACTACAGCAGTACAAATAAAGACTTTGCCTAAGGTAGAACAATGTTTGTCTCTAAGTCGTTATCCAGCAGGTATATCCCCTGACAACTAGACTACTACCACAGAAAGCTAAGTGTTACAAAAATTGACACCTGCAGATGACATGGAGGCATTACTGACAGCAATTGAGAGGTCACCAGAATGTAATGGGAGATCCAGAGACAAATTGACTGGCCTCATTTTCTTTTTTTTGTTAGGAGACCCACAAAAGGCATATTATGACCTCACTCCTGAGATTCAAACCCATCTGGGGATGACAACAGTTGTCGAAGTGCAGCGGATGCATTGATAGAGCTACCAATCAGATCAGCTGCCTCAGTTGCAGGTGCATGTTCTGATCCTTTTCATCACTGGCTGCAACCTGAGGCCTTACCAGGACCCCAAATGGTTAAGAAAGTAGTGGTGGAGAAATATGTTCTGTCTCTGCTGGACAACCAGCAAATGTGGGTGTGTCATGATGACCAAGAATGTGCAGGCCCACTGGTGGAAATGTTACATACATGATGATGGAAGAACTGCTCACCCCCCGACAGACAGAAAGCCTCACTGCAATGACAGTGGGAAAGGCTTAAAACGTGGTACTTAAATAAAACTCAAATCTTTTCATTGAATGCACAGCACACATATGCCTCAGTCCTTATATCTATAAAGTTTGCTCTAATTCATGTACCACAAGCAAGACAAATATAAACCTCAGCACAATGACTTTATAAACAGAAACGTTTCCTTTACATATTATTTTCTGTACACGGAATATAGAGCTAATACTTTGTTTGAGCCTACCTTAAAGAAAAACTTCAATAAAATAGTCAGGGCTACTTAGCAACCAACAGTTTTTGAGAACATAAAAGTATTGGTAAGCAGTATGTAAATACAATGTAGCATACAGAGTTTAGGGGTCAAGGTTTTATAATGTACAAAGTGCAATTGTCAGAAGTATGCCATGTATAGCCTAGAGTGCAAAGTGCAGTGGTCTGGGGTATGTTTTGTATAGTCAAGAGTACAAAGTTCAGCAGAAATAAGTATGCAAGATACAACAGTAAAGGGTACACAGTACTGAATGTAATGTGCGCTATACATTACATAATCCGACTGCAATCTGTATGTTGTGTTATATGTTGCATTCTCCTGATCATAACCATGTATATTGCGCAATACATTATATGGATTATACATTATATAATCAATATATAATTCTTACCATTG
Organism: Glandirana rugosa; assembly: GCA_018402905.1. NCBI lineage: Eukaryota > Metazoa > Chordata > Amphibia > Anura > Ranidae > Glandirana > Glandirana rugosa. Next base: position 140,419 of record BLSH010194474.1, read on the forward strand.
CTATCTTTACATCAGGTTGCGTGTTACATACCTCTGACCATTGCAGTCTATAAGCTGTGCTGTACATTACATGCTTCCGAATGCAGGACACTATTGTATACAGTAGTGTACTTTGCACATACCCGATTGCTGCACTTCGAGCATACAGAGTGGTGAGGATTATGTAATGGATAACCTTGTGTATAGAGTGAAGTGGTCAGAGTATGTAATATACATCCCAGCATGCAGAGTGCAGTGGTCAAGCGTATGTATTATGCAGTATAGCACACAGAGTGCAGGATCAATAATATGTAATATACACCACATCATATTAAGTACAACAGTCATGAGTACAGTCCAGGGCCATTCATATTAAATACCTACTTCCTTAAGCAACACACCCAGAAGTAACTTTCCACTGATCACCTCTGCGCCTCCACAGCTGACCTCTATGCACCCCATCCACAGCTCACCTCCGCAGCCCCTGTCCACAGCTCACCACTGCATCCTGGTCCACATCTCACCTCTGCATTCCTGTCCACAGCTCATCTCTGCATTCCTGTCCATAGCTCACCTCTGTGTCCCCAGCTTACCTTTGCGTCCATGTCCACAGTTCACCTTAGCATCCTCAGCCACAGCTCATTCCTGTGTCTCCCTGCCCACAGCTCACTTTAGAATTCCCATCCACAGCTCATCTTTGGGTCCCCTTTCCACAGCTCAGCTCTGCACTTCACCGCCACATCTCATCTCTGCCCACTTCTACATCTCACCTCTGCATTTCATGTCCACCATTCACCCCATTCCACAACTTTCACCTTTGCAGCCAGCAACCACCCAGTGACAGTTATCTTCTCTGCACCTAGCAGCCCCCCTTCATCCACAGCTCTCAACTCATGACCTAGCCCAACCACAGTCACCTCTGCTCCTAGCACCCCCCTTTCACCCACCCACCACACTAACCTGTATCCATTCCCTATCCATTTACAGTTCTCACCTTTTCACCCAACATCCTCCTTCCCTCCTATCCATAGATTTCCCCCCTGTATCTATCACCCTCCATCCTCAGCTCTTACCTTCAGTGCTGCACACTTAAAAACCCTTCTCATGCTTACCACTTGTCCTCCTTACAGCGGCCGACACAGGTCTACTGGGGAGCCGCCACAGCAGGATTATTTTTAAAACACACAGCACTGCACACTCCCTACATTGCCTCCTTTATGCAGTCACGGTGTGCAATAGACTATGGCCGGCAAGCAGTGTTGGTACCTGAGTCAGAATTTGATAGATACCAGAGGTGAAACTGATCCGGGAGGAAAAAAAAAAAAAGTAGAAGTTGATAGATGTGGGGCATGTACCCGTATTCTAAGCGGAACTCTGCTGACAGGTGATCCTGCAGCAGGATGATCAAGAGTGCTTAGCCTCACACAGCCTCCAGAACAACCTGGGGGGGGCATAGTAAAGCCCAGCACCCCCTTAGATCCAGCTCTGGACTGGAGTATCTAGTAGCCTGAAGACTCTTATTGTAGTGGCTGTAGACCTAAGGTATTGAGCCAATAAAATGCGCATATTTAAGGTCCTGGGTAGAGTTGAGCAAACCCGGACTGTAAAATTCGGGATCATACCAGACTTTGGGGTGTCTGTGCCCCGAACCCGATCCCGGACATTAAAAAAAAAGTCCGGGATTGGGTTTGATATTCGTCTAATTTTGCCGCCTTTTCTATAGCTGCTGGGCAGCCAATCAACAAGCTTTTCATTGGTTTGCCCTTAGAAGCCATCACAGCCATGCCTACTAATGGCATGGCTGTGATTGGCCAGTGCATCATGTGACCCAGCCTCTATATGAGGCTGGAGTCACGTAGCGCCGTGTGTCAGATCGTCTCAGACTAGAGTAGGGAGGGCTTCATGCCGCTGCTGTGAGGGAAAGATTAGCATTCACAACCATCTCATACTGCATTAGGGAGACATTCATTGCGGTCCTGTGAGGGACACATTAGCGTTCAGAATCATCTTATAGTGCATTAGGGAAATGTTCCTGTGGGTGCTCTGAGGGACAGTTTATCATTCTAAAAAACAAATACAACTGCATTAGGGCCAGGTTCCTGTTTGTGCTCTGAGGGAGAGCTTATCTTTCTAAAAACAACTACTACTGCATTAGTGCAAGGGTCCTGTTGGTGCTCTGAGGGAGAGTTTATCGTTCTAAAAACAACTACTACTGCATTAGGCCAGGTTCCTGTTGGTGCTCTGAGGGACAGTTTATTGCTCTAAAAACAACTACTACTGCAATAGGGCCAGGTTCTGGTTGGTGCTCTGAGGGAGAGTTTATCGTTCTAAAAACAACTACTACTGCAATAGGGCCAGGTTCCGGTTGGTGCTCTGAGGGAGAGTTTATCGTTCTAAAAACAACTACTACTGCATTAGGGCCAGGTTCCTGTTGGTGCTCTGAGGGAGAGTTTATCATTCTAAAAACAACTACTACTGCATTAGGGCCAGGTTTCTGTTGGTGCTCTGAGGGAGAGTTTATCATTCTAAAAACAACTACTAATGCATTAGGGCCAGGTTCCTGTATGTGCTCTGAGGGACAGTTAATCGTTCTTAAAACAACTACAACTGCATTAGGGCCAGGTTCCTGTTTTTGCTTTGAGGGGCAGTTTATCATTCTAAAAACAACTACTACTGCATTAGGAACAGGTTCCTGTTTGTGCTCTGAGGAACAGTTTATTGTTCTAAAAATAACTACTACTGCAATAGGGCCAGGTTCCGGTTGGTGCTCTGAGGGAGAGTTTATCATTCTAAAAAACAACTACTACTGCAATAGGGACAGGTTCCGGTTGGTGCTCTGAGGGACAATTTATCGTTCTAAAAACAACTACTACTGCATTAGGGCCAGGTTCCGGTTGGTGCTCTGAGGGACAGTTTATCGTTCTAAAAATAACTACTACTGCAATAGGCCCAGGTCCTAGTTGGTGCTCTGAGGGAGAGTTTATCGTTCTAAAAACAACTACTACTGCAATAGGGCTAGGTTCTAGTTTGTGCTCTGAGGGACAGTTTGTCGTTCTAAAAACAACTACTATTGCAATAGGGCCTTGTTCCTGTTGGTGCTTTGAGGGAGAGTTTATCGTTCTAAAAACAACTACTACTGCAATAGGGCCAGGTTCCGGTTGGTGCTCTGAGGGAGAGTTTATCATTCTAAAAACAACAACTACTGCATTAGGATCTTGTTCCTGTTGGTGCTTTGAGGGAGAGTTTATCATTCTAAAAACAACTACAACTGCATTAGGGGCAGGTTCCTGTTTGGGCTCTGAGGGACATTTTATCATTCTAAAAACAACTACTACTGCATTAGGGCCTTGTTCCTGTTGGTGCTTTGAGGGACAGTTTATCATTCTAAAAACAACTACTACTGAAATAGGGCCTTGTTCCTGTTGGTGCTTTGAGTGAGAGTTTATCGTTCTAAAAACAACTTCTACTGCAATAGGGCCAAGTTTCGGTTGGTGCTCTGAGGGAGAGTTTATCGTTCTAGAAACAACTACTACTGCATTAGGGCCAGGTTCCTGTTGGTGCTCTGAGGGAGAGTTTATCATTCTAAAAACAACTACTACTGCAATAGTGCCAGGTTCCGGTTGGTGCTCTGAGGGAGAGTTTATCATTCTAAAAACAACTACTACTGCATTAGGGCCAGGTTCCTGTTGGTGCTCTGGGGGAGAGTTTATCATTCTAAAAACAACTACTAATGCATTAGGGCCAGGTTCCTGTATGTGCTCTGAGGGACAGTTAATCGTTCTTAAAACAACTACAACTGCATTAGGACCAGGTTCCTGTTTTTGCTTTGAGGGACAGTTTATCATTCTAAAAACAACTACTACTGCATTAGGAACAGGTTCATGTTTGTGCTCTGAGGAACAGTTTATTGTTCTAAAAATAACTACTACTGCAATAGGGCCAGGTTCCGGGTTGGTGCTCTGAGGGACAGTTTATCGTTCTAAAAACAACTACTACTGCAATAGGGCCAGGTTCCGGTTGGTGCTCTGAGGGAGAGTTTATCAATCTAAAAATATCTACTACTTCAATAGGGCCAGGTCCCGGTTGGTGCTCTGAGGGACAGTTTATTGTTCTAGCAACAACTGCTACTGCATTAGGGCCAGGTTCCTGTTGGTGCTCTGAGGGACAGTTTATCGTTCTAAAAACAACTACTACTGCAATAGGGCCAGGTTCTAGTTGGTGCTCTGAGGGAGAGTTTATCGTTCTAAAAACAACTACTACTGCATTAGGGCCAGGTTCCTGTTGGTGCTCTGAGGGACAGTTTATCGTTCTAAAAACAACTACAACTGCATTAGGGCCAGGTTCCTGTTTGTGCTCTGAGGGACAGTTTATCGTTCTAAAAACAACTACAACTACATTAGGGCCAGGTTCTTGTTTGTGCTCTGAGGGACAGTTTATCATTCTAAAAATGTCTACTACTGCATTAGGGCCAGGTTCCTGTTTGTGCTCTGAGGGACAGTTTATCGTTCTAAAAACAACTACTACTGCAATAGGGCCAGGTTCCGGTTGGTGCTCTGAGGGAGAGTTTATCAATCTAAAAATATCTACTACTTCAATAGGGCCAGGTCCCGGTTGGTGCTCTGAGGGACAGTTTATTGTTCTAGCAACAACTGCTACTGCATTAGGGCCAGGTTCCTGTATGTGCTCTGAGGGACAGTTTATCATTCTAAAAACAACTACTTCTGCAATAGGGCCAGGTTCCGGTTGGTGCTCTGAGGGAGAATTTATCGTTCTAAAAACAACTACTACTGCTATAGGCCCAGGTTTCCGGTTGGTGCTTTGAGGGAGAGATTATTGTTCTAAAAACAACTACTACTGCAATAGGGCCTTGTTCCTGTTGGTGCTTTGAGGGAGAGTTTATCGTTCTAAAATCATCTCATACTGCAGTAGGAACAGGTTCCTGTCGGTGCTGTGAAAGACAGATTATCATTCTAAAATCATCTCATACTGGTGTAGGGAGAGATTCCTGCTGTTGGTGTGAGCGGTGCATTTCTTGCACAAAAATAAAAAGTGCATCTACAATTTTCTTTTGTTAAAAAAAATAAGAATAATAATTTATTATTCTTTTTTTTGTATTAATAAATAGTGTTACATAGTACATTTGTGTCCAGAATGAGGAGAGCGTCAAATAAGGGATGTGGTGGTGGTTGTGGTGCTGCTGGTGCTGCTGGTGCTGCTGGTGTTGGTGGTGTTGCTGAAGCTCCTGTTGCAAGGAGAGGACGTGGTCGATCTGTGCCAGCTACACGCACAAGTGAAACACCTTCTTCAGGTAGCCGACAGAACCTTCAACATTATATGGTAGACCCGAATGCCGCTCAACGAATGGTGAGGCCAGAACAAGTACAGGCGATAGTAGATTGGGTGGCTGACAATGCCTCCAGTTCCTTCACATTGTCTCCCACCCGGTCCCTTTATGAAAGCTCAGAGTTGGCACCTGAACCCCATGGCCATCTGTCTTTCACCTCAGCCCCTTGTAAATCAGCCAAGCAGTCTGAGCCCCAAGTCATGCAGTAGTCTCTTATTCTTTTTGATGACTCTACTACTGTGCTTTCCGTAGGCCATCCACATAGCCCTGGCCCAGAAGTGGAAGACATTGAGTGCACTGATGCCCAACCACTTCTGGTTCAGGATGAGGACATGGAAACACCACGGCAGCACGTCTGTGATGATGATGACGAAACACAGGTGCGGCTGTGCGGCTGCGGCTTTCCTCAGTGTGCAGACTGACAAGGAGGGCAGTGGTGAAGGGTGAAGGGTGGGTGGAAGATGATGAGGAGGATGATGAGGTCCTAGACCCCACATGGAATGAAGGTCATGCAAGTGACGTGTGCAGTTTGGAGGAAGAGGTGGTGGTCGCACAGAGGCACCAGCACAGCAAAAGAGGAAGCAGGTTGCAAAAGCGGAGCCACCATCCCCTAGACAGTAGGCCTGCTACTACCCACCGCACCCAGGGACCTAGCACACCAAAGGCAGCTCAAAGGTGTTACACGGCATGGCAGTTCTTCAGACAATGTGCTGACTACAAGACACAAGTAGTTTGCACACTGTGCAATGAGAGGCTGAAGTGAGGCACAAATGTTCTAAACCTGAGCACAACCTCCATGACCAGGCATCTAAATGCAAAGCACTTGCTGCAGTGGAATAAGTACCTCAAAATCCAAGAAAGATCTCGGCCTCCTCCTGCTTCCTCTTCTGCTGCTGCCTCGGCCTCTTCCTCCACCTCTACAGTGCCAGTGTCACCTGCCACCCAGCAAACAGACGTTGTGACAGCAACGCCACCATGTCCGCCACCGTCCCCAAGCAATTCCACACGGTCCCATGAAAACTTACAGCTCTCCATCTCCCAAACACTGGAGAGAAAGAGGAAGTACCCCCCTACCCACCCGCGATCCCTGGCCCTGAATGCCAGCATTTCAAAATTCCTGGCCTTTGAAATGCTGTCATTCCGTCTGGTGGACACGGACAGTTTTAAAAACCTGATGGCGGTGGTTGTCCCACAGTACGTGGTTCCCAGCCGCCACTACTTTTCCAGGCGAGCCATCCCTTCCCTGCACAAACAAGTCGGGACGAGATTAAGTGTGCACTGCGCAACGCCATCTGTGGCAAGATCCACATAACCACTGATACATGGACCAGTAAGCACGGACAGGGACGCTATATCTCGCTAACTGCACACTACAAATGTAGTGGCGGGTGGGCCTGAGGCGGCTAGCCGTTTGACGCATGTCCTTCCACCATCCAGGATTGCAGGGCATTTCTCTTTGCCTCCAGTTGCTTCCTCCTACTACTGCACTTCCTCCTCCTCCTCCTCTACCACCTCCTCATCCGCTCAGCGTAACACCTTCACCACCAACTTCAGCACATCCAGGGGTAAACGACAGCAGGCTGTTTTAAAACTGATGTGTTTGCTGGATAAACCCCACACTGCGCAGAAGCTGTGGATGGGTATTGAACAACAGACCGATGAGTGGTTGTTGCCACTGAGCCTCAAGCCCGGCCTGGTGGTGTGCTCTAATGGGCGAAATCTCATAGCAGCTCTGGGCCTAGCTGATTTGACGCACATCCCTTGCCTGGCGCATGTGCTGAATTTGGTGGTGCAGAAATTTCTAAAAAACTACCCGGATATGTCAGAGCTGCTGCAGAAAGTGTGGGCCATCTGTGCGTGCTTTTGGCATTCTCACCCTGCTGCTTCTCGTATGTCTGCACTGCAGCGGAACTTCGGCCTTCCCGCTCACCGCCTCCTATGCGACATGCCCACAAGGTGGAACTCCACCTTGCACATGCTGGAGAAACTGTGCGAGCAGCAGCAGGCAATAGTGGAGTTTCAGCTGCAGTATGCACGGGTCAGTCGCTCTGCGGAACAGCACCACTTCACCACCAACGAGTGGGCATCCATGCGAGACCTGTGTACCATATTGCGGTGTTTCGAGTACTCCACCAACATGACCAGGGCCGATGACGCTGTTTTCAGCGTTACTATCCCACGTCTATGTCTCCTTGAAAAAACACTTTGGGCGATGATGGAAGAGGATGTGGCACTGGAGGAGGAGGAAGAGGGGTAATTTCCACGGTTATCAGGCCAGTCATTCACAAGTGGCGGGTTCCTGCACCAGCATAGGCCAGGTCAAAAATTTTCAAGCCAAGGGACAGTTCTGGAGGATGAGGAGGACGAGGATGATGATGAGGAGGATCCGTGTTCACAGCAGGGTGGCACCCAACACTGCTTGTGGGCATCACTGGAGCGTGGCTGGGGGGATACGGAGGACACAGATGATACACCTCCCACAGTGGACAGCTTGTCTTTGCCTCTGGGCAGCCTGGCACACATGAGCGACTACATGCTGCAGTGCCTGCTCAACGACAGCCGAGTTGCCCACATTGTAACTTGTGCTGATTGCTGGGTGGCCACCCTGCTGGATCTCTGGTACAAGGACAACGTGCCGTCCTTAATTCCCTCACTGGCGCGTGATCAGAAGATGCGTGACTACAAGCGTACTCTTGTAGACGCGCTGCTGAGGGCATTCCCAAATGACACCGGGGGCTCAGTGGAAGCACAAGATGAAGGCGGAGGAGGAAGAGGTCACCAACGCAGCTGTGGCTCTGCCAGCACCTCAGAAGGCAGGGTTAGCATGGCCGAAATGTGGAAAAGCTTTTTCAGCAGCCCGCCATAACAAACAGCACCACCAGCTGATAGGCAACGTCTTAGCAGGAGGCAGCATTTCAGCAACATGGTGGAACAGTATGAGTGCACACGCCTACACGTACTGACTGATGGGTCTGCCCCATTCAACTTCTTGGTCTCCAAATTGGCCACATGGCCTGAGCTTGCCCTTTATGCCTTGGAGGTGCTGGCCTGCTCTGCAGCCAGTGTATTGTCTGAACGTGTGTTTAGTACGGCAGGGGGCGTTATCACAGACAAGCGCAGCCACCTGTCCACAGCCAACGTGGACAAGCTAACCTTTATTAAAATGAACCAGGCATGGATCCCACAAGACTTGTTTGTACCTTGTGCAGAATAGACATTTAGATCGGCCTCACACAGCCATTGGTATCCTTTTTTTTTTTTTTGAATATGTCTCAATATTTTGGGGGCTACCCCAATTCTAAAAAAAAACAAACAAAAAACAGTGTTGGCTATCTCCTCCTCCTCCTCCACCTCCGCCACTTCTGCCTACACTGCCACAGTCACGGCCTAGTCAACCTCTAGGCTCCTACTCCACATCCACCTCCTCCTCCCATTTTTATTTTTTTTAGTTGATTTTAAGTTATTTCCCTATCCACATTTCTTTGCAGGACACTTGTCCTACTCTTACCCCCATTTTGCTTCCTTTTGCAGCCTTCTTGCTCTTTCCATTACTTTTTTACAGCCATTTTTGTGTCCAAAAGTTCAAGTCACCATTGACTTCAATGGGGTTCTGTGTCTGGGGTCAAGTTCGGATCAAGTTCGGTACCGAATCCGAACGCTTTCAGGAGGTTCTGCCGAACCCGATGAATTCGAACATCCAGGTGTCCGCTCGACTCTAGTCCTGGGTAGTAATATTATCCTGAATGACAAGGACTTGGTTGAGAGCATTAGGCAGAACTAGCTGATGGTCTAATGGATTGAACTGTAGGGCCAGGGTTTTGGAGTGTTGCAATATGCATTAAGACTGTGTGACAGGTTATATCTAACTACTACTTATTAAGAAATTGAAGATACCCGACTTTATAAATTTCTTGCCTAACAGAATGAATACACAATCTAGTCAAGACTCTCTGTAGTGTTTTGTGTGTTTTGTGAATGGCCAGGAGAGGAAGGCAGAGACATAAGCGTGTTAGGGTCTATGAGTCCTGAAGCTCTTACATCCCAGTGGCCTGGAAGAATAGCGAGAGGTGTACCTTCCCAGGCATGTAATCAAGCAGATTTACCCAATGTACAAGAAAACCTACAACTAGGATGCACAAATTACTTATTTTTAGTGTTGAGCGAACCCGGACTGTAACGTTCGGGTCCGTACCGAACTTTCGGGTGTCCGTGGCACGGACCCGGACATTTCAAAAATCGTTCGGGTTCGGTCCGGGGGCCTGTGGGCTTTCAAGCCATGCCTGGGCTTGCAATGTCAGGCCCAAGCGAGTTGTGATTTTTATTCATTAAACACGTAGGATCAACATCCAAAAGAACATGTAACCCATTTAGACGAACTAATGTACGGACCCTTCCATGTGGAGAGCGATAAGAAGGTCCGGTGACCCTACATTCTCGAAGTCCTGAGTATCTGGGATTGTGCGAATACAGAGACGGAAGGAGAGGACCGGTAAGTGTTTTGTGTGTTTTGTGATGTCTCTCAGAACTGATCTAACACATAAGTA
>BLSH010194474.1:157389-173438 GCA_018402905.1 Glandirana rugosa
GTGTAAAGTGACATGGTTGCACACTGTAATGGTGGTAAAGAAGAAGAGTGTCAATGAGACAAGAAAGGTGACAGACATGGAATGAGTCCCCAAGGTGCACTCCAAGAGCTTTGGATAAAGATTCCCCTGGGAAATCGTTCTCATTAGTTCTCAGAAGCAATTCTGTAAATTTTAGCTTACTATCAGTATGAAATTGCAATGCTAGATACATAACTATGAGTTTTTGTACCTTTATTTGTAATATTATAAATAATAATAATAATACTTCTACTGCCATTTATGAACTGATATTATCACAAGATATATACTGTAGATATATGATTGTAATGGAACATGATATATATATATATATATATATATATATATATATATATATATATACTATAATAAATATATGCCTTTTCTATTTCAGCAAAATTGCAGCTATATTTGCCATATTGATAAATTACTATGAATTGGGGATTTCAGTTATTTTTATTTTTGAATGCTTCTGTATAGAGAACAGCATTACTTATTCTCCTAAGTTAGCGGTTAGTGTTCATTCTTCGAATGCTCTCCTGCACACTTGTCAATTTTTTAATTTAGCAATTCTTTAATTTTATTCCAGTCCAGTTCCCTTCAATAATGTGGTGTGAGTGACGTCTGATAGCTCTGTAGGTGCTGCTGCTGACATATTTGCCTGCTCTTTTTTTGGCTTTGACATTTTTGGCTATCTTGATTGGCCAACATGGCATGCAATGTAACTACCATGCATGGGCAGAGAAATTAATTTCCCAAGAAGAACACAGACAGTGATAAGAACCTGATAGGATTTATATTCCTTTCCCACTTACTATCTAATTTTGGGTGTGGGATTAGATATATATTATATACTTTTTTTTTACACAAATAGACCTTTCTTTTGGTGGTATTTGATTAACACTGGGTTTTTATTTTTTATTATATAAATGAAAAGAGACTGATTTAAAAAAAAAAAAAACACAATATTTGTTAGGCTCTGTTATATAACATATCCAAAAAAAAAAAAAAAAAAATTCTTCATAAATTTAGGCCAAAATGTATTTTGCTACACGTCTTTAGTAAAAAATCCCAATAACTGTATATTAATTGGCTTGTGTGAAAGTTATAACATCTACAATACTGGAATTTTTATTTATTTATTTTTTGGTAATGGCGGTGAACAGCGACAGTGAGACTGTGATAGTGTGGCAGGCAATCTGACACTAAAGGGTTTATTTACTAAAGCTGGAGCGTGCAAAAACAGTCTCACTTCTGCATAGAAATCAATCAGCTTCCAGGTTGTATTGCCAAAGCTTAATTGAATAAGCCGAGGGTAGAAGCTGATTTGTTTCTCTGCAGAAGTTAGACTGATTTTGCACTCTCCAGGTTTAGTAAATAAACTCCTAACTGACACTTTGTAGGAACTGACTGACATCACCAGTGACACTAATACAGTGATCAGTGCTAATAATATACACTGTCACTCCACTAATGTTCACTGTACTAAGGATTAACTGTGTGCCTAACTATGTTTACTGTACATAGTATGTTCTGCTTTTACTGCGATGTGCCTGTTTTTACTCCCTGCTTTGCACATCACTGCTGTCTGTAGAGAGCCTTGTGTTGTTTACCAACACAGGGCTCTCTTTTGTCATTTGCTTAGCTGATCAGCAGTTTCTGGCAATAAATCATTGGCCGGGAGCCACTGATCGGCTTGTGCTGTAGCAAATGACGGCACAGCTGGGGAGGCAGGTGCAGGTATGCACGATCCCCCCAAGTCAGAAATACCAAATCACATACATGTACATTATTGGCACAGTGGGGCCGCCTTACTACAGTAGAAGTGCGGTGGGTGGTCCTGAAGTGGGTCATTTGTGCTTCAGATTTAATGACCTACCTGTCAAACAGTGCAATATGTCAAAGTTTAGAGTATAATAAAATGTTTGTAACTTCACATTTTTCTCTATATGGTATATAAATGTCATTGGTATTTAGTATCATTTTCATTGGTGATGTGGTAAGTCCTAAAGGCAATGCAAGATACAAAAGAAAGCATAACATACTAAATGCAGGCACCTGTGGTTTAAATAAAGCTGAAAACTGAGGATAACAAATGAAAAAGACAGCGACAAGATGCAGTTCATCCATTTTCACCTTGTTGTCAAGGAAAATATTTCTTGTTTCTATTTCCTGCAGTATTTTGCTAATATCTTTAATCTATTCAGGTCCTTTTTTTTGTATTCGAGTGGAAAGGAAAATTATAGTTAAAAAGCTATTCATTTAATAAACTATATTTAACTACTGAACATCCTTAATACACTGTATCAAAATAATTTGGAGTTTCATTTTTATGATCCAATAAACTTAAATTATTATTAAATCTCTTATTTTCTTATGGAATTCCTGTGTAATTATAATGACATTACCACAAAACCCTAGGCAATCACCTACATACAGATTAAATATAGATTTGTATGTTAACTCTTTTACCTTCCAAAGGATTAAAAATATGTACAGCCAATCTTGTGATAAAGGTCGGGTTCACACTGCTCCTACATGGAAGTCAGACAACTTCCGATCCGACTTAGCCCTATGACTTCATGTCTGACTTCAATGCAACTTCAATGAACAGGATCCGACTTTGATCTGACAATACCAGGCCCTTTGAGTCTGGTATGAATCTTGGGGAGGGAACCCCACACGCCAAAAATAAAAAAAAACATTGTGGGGTCCCTCCCAAGACCATACCAGATGCTTTGGTGGGTGCTTGTGGGGCATGATGTGGCGGTGATGTCACAAGGGGGCAGTGGTCTCTGGATGAGGTAATCGGATGGCCACACCCCATGGTTATATAAGTAATGGCATACACTGGAGCTAACACAACAGCGGGAGCTAGCATCTGGAGAAGACATGAGGAGGGTGAAGAACCGGCAGAAGAACCAGAGGAAGAAGACAGTGGAGGGAGAAGAACCAGAGGGAGAAGAACCAGAGGAAGAAGACATCAGCAGAGGGAGAAGAACTGGAGGAAGAAGACAGTGGAGGGAGAAGAACCAGAAGAAGAAGAACCAGAGGAAGAAGACATCTACAGAGGGAGAAGAACTGGAGGAAGAAGACATCAGCGGAGGGAGAAGAACCGGAGGAAGAGGATTTCACTGGAGAAAGAAGAACTGGAGGGAGAAGACAAGCTAAACTTACAAGTTAAAATCCATATTTCCCCAAACATTGTATATATATTTTTAGCAGAGACCCTAGAGAATAAAATGGGGATCGTTGCAATATTTTATGTCACACGGTATTTGCGCAGTGGTCTTTCAAACACAATTTGTTTGGAAAAAAGTCACTTTCATGAATTAAAAAAAAAAGCCTAAACAGTAAAGTTAGCCCAATTTTTTGTATAATGTGAAAGATGATGTTACGCCAAGTAAATAGGTACCTAACATGTCACACTTTGAAATTGCGCACACTCGTGGAATAGCGACAAACTACGGTACTTAAAAATCTCCATAGGTGACGCTAAACACTTCTACTGGTTACCGGTTTTGAGTTGCAAAGGATGGTCTTGTACTAGAATTATTGGTCCCACTCTAATGATCGCAGGGATACCTCACATGCATGGTTTGAACATCTATTACATTTGTGGGCACAACTTATATATGCGTCGGTTCTGTGTGTGAGCATGGAGGGACAGGGCACTTTAATTTTTTTTCTTATTTATTTTATTTATTTATTTATTTTATTTTTACACTGTCTCTTTAAAAAAAATTCTGATGATTTTTATTGCTGTCAGAAGGAATGTAAACATCCCTTGTGACAGTAATAGTGACAGGTACTCTTTATGGAGGGACCCCTGTACAACCCCTTCAAGCCAAGAACGTCTAATTGCATATGCTTGACATGAAGGGGTTAATAAAGGACTTTGTCAAAAACCTGTGTACTGTTTTTATTTATTTTTGACGATTTTTTGTGTGAATGAGTAGGGGTACAATGGGATCTGGGGCTGGGATCTGGGGGCCCCCTGGTTAAAAGGGGATTCCAGATTCTGATAAGTCCCCTGCCCGCAGACCCCCACAACCACCGCTCATGGTTGTCGGGAAGAGGCCCTTGTCCCCATCAACATGGGGACAAGGTGATTTGGGATAGGGGAGCAGAGTACCACTGCCCCAAAGCACCCACCCCCCATGTTGAGAGCATGTGGCCTGGTATGGTCCAGAAGAGGGGGGTACTCACTCGTCCCCTCCTTTCCTGACCTGCTGAGCTGCATGCTCGGATAAGGGTCTGGTATGGCTTTTGGGGGACCCCACGCCATCTTTTTTCTTTTTATTTCGGCATTGGGTTGCCCCCTCAAGATCCTCACAGTACAAGCCGCATGTCACAGGTCAGATCAGTTAAGACGATGATCCGACTTGGATGTGACTTACATTCAAATCAATGGGCTGAAATCGTGCCCCAATCGGACCAAAGTAGTGCAGGAACATTTTTCAAAGGCGGACCAGTTAAGGGAGTTAAGGGTCTCTCATAGGGAACCTTTGATTTATACATGTAATGCGACATTTGCTCCCAAAGTCGGAGCATATGTCGTACCATTGTGAACTTGGCCAGACACACATTTTCTCCACTGCACAGACTGATAGGAGACAAATGGAGCTCCAAATTAAACAATGCCTATTTGTGTTTTAGAAAATCCATTTCTTATGTTATACAGTTGTGCTCATAAGTTTACATACCCTGGCAGAATTTATGATTTCTTGGCCATTTTTCAGAGAATATGAATGAGAACACAAACACATTTCTTTCACTCATGGTTAGTGTTTGGCTGAAGCCATTTATTATCAATCAACTGTGTTTACTCTTATTAAATCACAATGACAATAGAAACTGCCCAAATAACCCTGATCAAAAGGTTACATACACTGGTGATTTTGGCCTGATAACATGCACAAAAGTTGACACAAATTGGTTTGAATGGCTATTAAAGGTAACCATCCTCCCCTGTGATCTGTTTGCTTGTAATTAGTGTGTGTGTATAAAAGGTCAATGAGTTTCTGGACTCCTGACAGACCCTTGCATCGGATCTGTGGGAAAAGGTAGTTGAACTGTATAAAACAGGAAAGGGATATAAAAAGATATCCAAGGAATTGAGAATGCCAATCAGCAGTGTTCAAACTCTAATCAAGAAGTGTAAAATGAGGGGTTCTGTTGAAACCAAACCACGGTCAGGTAGACCAACTCAAATTTCAGCCACAACTGGGCTTTTTGCCAAGAGGAATGGGCAGCTTTACCATCTGAGAAGATAACGAACCTCATCTACAAATACCACAAAATAATTCAGGTTGTCATTGATGTTAAAGGGGGCAATACACAGCATTAAGTTAAATTTTGGTCTCATCACTCCAAATGGCTAGAAGGTTTGAGGCTGGTCTCTGTGCTGTTTGGCGTATTGTAAGCGGGATACTTTGTGGCATTTGCGTAGTAATGGCTTTCTTCTGGTGACTCGACCATGCAGCCCATCTTTCTGCAAGTGACTCCTTATTGTGCATCTTGAAAGAGCCTCACCACATGTTTTCAGAGAGGCCTGTATTTCACCTGAAGTTATTTGTGGGTTTTTCTTTGCATCACAAACATTTTTCTAGGCAGTTGTGGCTGAATGTTTAGTTGGTCTACCTTTGCTTTTTAACAGAGCACGTCATTTTCCACTTCTTGATTAGAGTTTGAACACTGCTGATTGGCATCTCAATTCCTTGGATATCATTTTTTTATCTCTTTCCTGTTTTATACAGTTCAACTACCTTTTCCCGCAGATCCTTTGACACTTCTTTTGCTTTACCCATGACTCAGAATCCAGAAACGTCAGTGTAGCACTGGATAAAAGATGCAAGGGTCTGTCAGGAGTCCAGAACCTCATTGGCCTTTTATACACACACACTAATTACAAGCAAACAGATCACAGGTGAGGATGGTTACCTTTAATAACCATTCAAACCCCACATTCAAATGTGTCAACTTGTGTGCATGTTATCAGGCCAAAATCACCAGGGTATGTAAACTTTTTATCAGGGTCATTTGGGTAGTTTCTGTTGTCATTATGATTTAAAAAGAATAAGCACTGTTGATTGATAATAAATGGCTTGAGCCAAACACTAGCCATGAGTGAAAGAAATGTTTTTGTTATCATTCATATTCTCTGAAAAATGGCCAAGAAATCATAAATTCTGCCAGGGTATGTAAACTTATGAGCACAACTGTATTTTCATCTACATCCACCTCACTGTACATTTAATCAGCATCATCACTTTTGCCAAATAAACAGGGAGCTGATGTAACAAACAGTAACTCTGAAAATGGAAGTACAGGTGTATTTAGCGTGGCTGGACAAAATTACACATTGAGAGCATTACAGTAAACATAAATATGTATTTAAACCATATATTTAGCTTTTCCCTGGTGTTCCACTTGAATGGGATATACTGTAAGCAAGACCATTTTCATGCACTTTTTATGTACTTTTGCTGTCAGATAGTTGCATCTGACTTGTAGTAATTATCTAAAATGTATCTTATGGTACAGGTTCTTGCCATCATAATACACAAAAGGGAGTATAGCAAAATATTAACTTCTCATGGAAACAGGGATGCCAGTAACTATGTATCTACCTTCACGCTGCAGTGAGATTTTCAGTGACATGCATTTATTACTTCAATTGTTGGATACAATTACAATTTAAACAAATATAAATACCCAAATCATATTATATTCAAAGTAGATTTAAAGGCAAACCTTGTTTTGTTCATTTTGAATAGCGTAAGGTTTGGTATACCCCCTGTGCATTTTTTCTTACATCTTTTGTCCTATTGGGGGGGTTCCTCTTGTTTCCTGTTCCTTAGTCACAACAAGAGGTGAGAAGAAATCCCTAGTAGTCGCCAGAACACATGTCACTATTGGAAGATTTCCTGTTCTGGTGTCCAGAAATTGGACTTTGGTTTCACTTTCAGTGATAATGATCACAGGACCGGTGTAATCGTCACAGACAGCAATAAAACCCTCACTGGTGTTCTAGTCCCTCTGAAGCAAAAAAAAGTTTAATTTTCAGTTATACTCTAATCTCTTAGTAGACACCTATGGGTTGAGTAATCCAACAACACTTTGTATATATGTGTCATTACAAAGTTGCCATTGTCTCAAAGTCTTATTTAATATTTTATTTTAAATTATTATATATTTTAGGTTATGGAGTCACTGGAAGTCTTGGCAGGTGTAAGAAGCAGCATTTGATTGGACTTTATATATTGCTGTTAATAAATTACTATCATTAAAGTGGTCGTAAACCTCAGACATGAAATATGAACATATGAACAAAGTATATCCCTCTATAGTGCGTACATGTCTCAATTAAGAGCACTAAGTGTCATTTCTGTCTGTTGCTTCATTCATCTGCAATCAGCATGAGTCCCTTCTGACAAGTTTTACTGACATTAAGTTAAAAAAGGTGACAGGGAGGGACCTTCAGATTATTGACAGCCACAGCTCTGTTCCTGTGTGAAGGGGGTGTGTTCTTTTCCTTCAATCTGAGCTCTGCAGAGTGTTTTTTCATCTCCCTGCCTCTTTTTTTCTGACAGCTCAGATGAGCTTTATAAATTCTGCACTTTGAACAGTTGTAGAGAAGAGAATACCACAGATAAAGAAGTACAACTTATGTAGAAGGATTTGTTTCATCACTGTATATGGACGAGTTTACAGATTAATGCGTGCCTAGAAAAGTAAACCTACAGTGCATTATAAAGGTTAATTAGAGCACACCAAAGAATGTAGAACTTAACCAATATATTTCAATTCATCTTAGAATCAAAGATATTCAATATGGTGGACAAAATGTATGTCACAGATACATATGAATTTACATTGTGATTTATGTGACATTAAAAAATATTTTTTATGTTACTTTATATCACTTATGATACATTTCTTTGGACCAGGGCTTGCCAAAGAATTACTTTGCATAATGACTACTCTGATAGCAGATGGATAACCTAACAAAAGTATAAACTATAAAAAAAATCTTAAATATTTCATACACTTGAAATAGAGTTTTGTTGTAATATTATATTTCAATGTATCATTTATTTGGTTAGGTTAACAAAAACTAAAATAATTAGCACCCCTAAAGTAGTATATACAGTCCAAATATAAGCCCTTACTGTAGCCCTTAGCTTTAGTTTAAAACCAGCAATTGCAAACACTATTGCTAGTTTACCTAGCAGAAAAAATATTCCTTGTTTAAAGTTGATGCTTTCTGAAACTGTACTGATTGATTTTACTAAAAGTTATTTCAATTATGAATTTCAGAGACAATTTAATCAAAGAGATAATATAGGTCAATGGGTTAAAAATGAGCTGATTCATCACTTTTTGATTCTCTTAAATATTTACCTGTAGATCTACCCGAGCTGCAGACAATCAAGCAGTTTAGGAATTACAGAAATTCTGTTCATGAACATCTGCCTTAACATGTTCCATGGTGATTGGACTGCACTAGTTGTTTGGATATAAATGCGGGGGTGTGATCCTTACACTCATTAGAACTGAAGATGTGGCTTGGATAAGGTACAAAGTGTCTTCAACATTACCAAAAAAAAAGAATTAAGCTAAAGAATTGTATAGTTCATTGGGAAATGGAGAAACCTGCATACATGCAGGAGAATATAAAGTTTGAAATTTGCTTTTGAAACCATAACTAGATAGTTTTAATACAATCTGTATTTTTTGTGTACTATTTATAGTCTAATTGCCAGCACACACAGAAATTGGGACGCGACTGTGTTTATTTGGTGGATCTGTCTTACACTAGATTGAATAATTTACACTTTGCCTCCCTGGAATCCAACTTCCAATTTCCCTAGACAATTATTATTGATACTTAACCTCTATCCATTATTTTGATGGAGTTTTGCACACTCCCTGCTATTTATTTCTGTGAAGTTAAATGTCTCTTTACAAGAAGTGACTGTAACCTGCCCAAATTGTTTATATTGTTGCAAAAATTATAAAAAAATATTCCTAATGTACAGATTAAAAATAGAAAAATTGTGAAAATCTTACCTACTGGATCCAGAAGAAATCTAGATAATCTAGAAAAATAGTAAAATGTAAAATGAATGTGGACGGAAATTATAATTTTGGTCAAAAGCAGCAGTCCCCAAAATTTCTAAACAAAGGGCCATTTTACTGTCCTTCAGACTATAGGGGGGCCGGACTGTAGCCAGTCTGAATTGAAAATTTTGCAGGCATCAGTGGGAGTAAACAGTGTCCAATCTTTGATAGTTTGATAGTAGGGGGAGGAATAGTGCCCCATTGTTGGTACCAGTAGCATGAATTATGCCCCATTTTTGGGGCAGAATAGTGTCTCATATCAGTGGGATAAATAGTGCCCCAAGGGCCAGATAAACGCAGCAAAGGGCTGTATCTGGCCTCCGGGCTGCAGTTTGGGGACCCCTTGTCTAAAGGACTAACCTTAGGGATGAACTTTAGGTTTGAGTCGGCCATGTGTTCGATCCAAAAACCCAAGTTATTTGAGGATTGAGAAAATGAAAACTTGCTTTTGAAACCATAACTAGATAGGATAATGCAATGAAACATTTACAGGTTCCTTTTTAAACTAGTTTGGAAGCTAGGGGTGGACCTACAGGGGTCACTGAAGTTGCATTTGTGACTGGGCCCTGCAGTGGGGGGAGCCCAAGCAGTGATGCCAGCTACAGTTCAAGAAAACAGACTGATTTATCCCATACGTAAAACAGGAGAATCAGTCTGTACATTTAGGGGTTGGTGGCTGCAGCTGAGAGGAGTGTCTCTGACACTCATCTCACACCCAACCCAGTGAGTTCACTCCGCCCCTCCCAGCAACGGACGGGAGTGGAGTGATGCACTCAGCTGCTCCTCCTCCCGCCCCTGTTCCCCCTGTATCTGCCCAGCCCGCCCACTCTCCTATCCCGACGTACAGCTGTGCAGGAGAGAGAGGGGGGATGTGTGCGGGACATATGAAGAACAGCAGCCAGCAGCTACACATTCCAAGCTGTGTGAACGAGGCCTGGGCCACCAGCTTCCAGCCTTGGCTCTTGAATGGGTGAGCACTGCATTTACACTTTGATCAATCAACTGCTCTTATTTCCCTCCCTTCTCTTCCCTATCTGTCTCCTACCCCCTTCTGTTCTTCCAAGTACCAGTTAGCACTTATGCAGCCCATACATTGATCGTTTTTTTTGTTCAATCATTGGGCCCCTTTCACACGGGCTTGTCCTTTTGCGGACTCTGCTTTGCTCAGTGGGGATCGATCCGTTGATCCCCGCTGAGCTGGCGGATGACAGATCTGTCTTCACTCACTGTGCGGAGACGGACCTATCATCCACTCTGATCCCCGGACGGATGGAAAAATAGGGTCTCCATCTGTCTGGATTTAGCGGATAGGATCGGAGAGCGGCCAATGTCAGCGGACATGGTCCCGCTGACATCCGTTGCTCCATAGAGGAGAATAGAGCGTCCATTCAGGTCCACCAGAAGAACTGACAGGCAGACCTGAATGGAACGTCCGCGTAAAAGGGGTTTTACGCTGAAAAAATATATGATCCAATTCCCCAAAAAAATATATGATCCAGGTGGATGGGGGAATCCTCCCACTGTGGACCAGTGGCCGAACAACCAGGGTTGCAGTCCTGTCCCTGCTTTGACAGCGCTGGTCTCTGTCTCTATGGCAGCGGCAGCAGCTGCAGCACGTTAGGAACCAGTGCTGGTTACTTTATGGGGCTGATGGGCGCATGTGCGGGAGGGTGAGTGCAATTGATTGTAGACAGCTGAGCATTCCACGGGTCACTTAGCATCAGTAGCACTGCATAACCTTCTCTGACATGCTGATCGGGATGCAATCCAGGTGATGCTCCCTGTCAGATCTAATAATAAATAATAGCGATTTTATTGATCAGAGCCTTCACCTTATAGGCAAGGAGCCCACATGGCTGCTGAACATATGTTTGATATATATGTGATTGTACTCTTGATTCTTATAAATACTGTGCTTAGTAGATCCAACTGGGAGCGTCACCTGGATCACATCCCAATCAGCCTGACAACAGAGAAGGCTATACTGTTGTCAGGTGACCAGCAGGGGGCTCAGCTGTCTACAACCAATAATGGCAGTCCCCCCCATGCACCCATCAGCCCCATATTGTAACTGGCACTGGGTACTAATAGGCCGGCACAGTGGTGTAGTGGATAGCACTTTCGTCTAGCAGCAAAAGGGTTGCAGGTTCAAATCCCAACCACGACACCACCTGCCTGGAGTTTGCATGTTCTCCCTGTGCCTGTGTGGGTTTCCTCCGGGTACTCTGGTTTCCTCCCACACTCCAAAGACATGCTTGTAGGTTAATTAGATCCTGTCTAAAATTGTCCCTAGTATGTGTATGTGTGCATGTTAGTTAGGGTCCTTAGATTGTAAGCTCCTTGAGGGTAGGGACTGATGTGAATGTACAATGTATATGAAAAGTGCTGCGTAAATGTATGGCGCTGTTTAAGTACCTAAAATAAATAAAATAAAATAATAGACGGATGCCACTGCTATGGAGACAGAGACACCAGACCAGCGCTATCAATAGCAGGGGCATGGCATCAAGGGGAGGCTGGGGATGCCCATGGTGGCAGAATGCCAGGGCCCAGTCACAAGTGTGACCTTTGCAACCCTGGTAGTTCTGCCATTGTGTTGGCTCTTATATGGAGTGTGCTGGTGACATGTCTGTTGTGTTCTGCCACTGTGGGGTGGGCCCAAGATGGTAGGAAGGGGACCCACACAGAACACATGTAAGGGTCCCTCTGTGGGTTCATAATAAAGGACACCACAACAGGTGTAAAGGGCCTCAGAATCAGTGAGGGGGCCATAGGACCAGAGAAAAGGGCCCCGGGACCAATGTCAGGGGGGCCCTCCAAGGTTTCTTGCACCTGGCCCTGAAGGTTCTAGTTACGCCTCTGTTGGAAGAAACTGGTGTAAAAGGGTTGAAGTACTACACTGTAGCTTAACATGTCTCATATTTGGTGGCTGATTATTTTCCATTTTTCAGGCTTCCTTGTGAACAACACACTTCCTGTCTCTGAGTGGCTCTGCTTTCTCCTTCATTGTATCTATATAGGAAGCAATGAGTGCCACCCATGCTGAGCTTTGCACTTGTCTGCCTTTGTTTAGCTCTATCAAGGGGGGAGGGGTTGGGAGATTGGTAATGTACAAAAAGAACATAAATACAATAACAGTTTACTCCTGTGCAGCTATACAATATGTGTTTGTTTTCTATTACAGAAGGAACATACTATAACATTGCTTTCAGATAAGCTCACAGGAATTGACAAGGACCCTGCATTTCTGGCAAGACCAACAGTTATTTACTTTACTCGCTGAACTTTTTTTTAGCCTGAAAATGTAAAACTAATGTAGACACTGCATCTAATGGCAGGTTAGTGGCAATATATTACATTTTTGTTCTTTTGTTTAATAATCTTCAAAGATCACATATTTAAAACCATGCAAATTGCACCACTATTGCTTAATATGAAAAATGTACTGTTAGAGATTCCAGGAAATTATTTCTCTTAAATTGGTAAGAAAGTATCAATTGTACCTATATACTGTATACGAATTAATTTAGCATTCTTCGAATATTCATATCATTTCTCACTAAAGTCTGAAAAATATTAAACTTATTCAAATTGATCCTATAAGAAATTGCTGCCTTAGATTATTCATGTAAAGACCTTAAACAAACTCAGTTCAAGTACTCAGAATTATTTATGTGAAGGACATAGACATCATCGGAATATGAATTGTAAATATTTATTAATGGTTCATATTAAAGTAGATTTTCACTGAAGGTACTTCACCTTCTGTCATTTCTAAGTATCTAGGGGATGGTTTCAGTTATAGTCTTGTCAAATTACCTTTTTGGATACTGAACTCCCTAAACACAACAAAATAGAGACAGAAGAACTAATGATGCATCATTATCTGAAGCTATCAAGTTTGCTGAATATGTTCTGTTGTTAAGTTCTAGATTAGTACAATTATTTTAAACATCTTCTGAAATGTTGTGGTATTATGTATTTATAAGAACCCCAGATTTGAGAGAAAAATACTGTAATCTACTGTATAGCTTAGTCAAACTACACATTACAATAATGAACATTAGGATGAATAACCAGCACTTGATAGATTAGCTTTAATACAATCTGTATTTTTGTGTACTATTTAGAGTCAAAGTGTCAGCGCACAGAGTAATTGGGGTGAGACTGGGTTTATTTGGCGGATCCATCTTTCACTAGATTGAATCATTTACACTTTACCTCCCTGGAATCAAACGTGCAATTTCCCTAGACAATTATTATTGATACTTAACCTCTAAATCAATGTTTATGGATGCACCATTATTTTAATGGAGCTCCACATACTCCCTTCTATTTATTATTGTGAAGTTAAATGTCTCTTGACTGTAACCTGCCAAAATTGGTTAAATTGTTGCAAAAAATCTAAACATATTCCTAATGTACAAATTAAAAAATAGAAATGTTGTTTAAACTTACCTACTGGATCCAGAAGAAATCTACAAAAATAGACATTTTTTTAAAGTGCATGTAGATAGAAGTTAAAATATTGATCTAAAGGATGACCCCTAGGGATGAATTTTAGGTTTGGGTCAGCCATGAGTTCAATCCAAAAAAGTCATTTGAGGATTGAGAAAATGGCAAATTATTGCAGCCAATCATGCCCATAGCAAACAATTACCAATAATGTACTTCTTGGCATCTGAACTGTGGGGCCAAGTGGCTTAGTATGGCCAATCATCCCTATAAAAGTCAGGGTTCCAAGAAGTCTTAGTGTGTGTTGGAGGAAGCATGGATCATAGACTGCAGGGAAAACTAGGTGCTACTGCTACTCATTACTGCAAATGTCCATTTAGGATTATGTAGACTCCCAGACATACTAATTATGTGTCGTCCTTGCACCAAATTCATGCACCTGTTGCAGATAGGTGCATGATCCATGAATGTATCTGTGTTCACATGAAGGAGTGTCCACAGTGATACTCCTTCAGTGCAGTCACTCCTGTCTTCTGCCACTACTCCCATCATATTGACAAGTGCTTGGCCAAAGAGTTTTATACTGAGGATGAGCAGAACCTTATGGGAAACTAAGAGACTATTTCCTCATCAGAAATGCTCCACTTTTGATTGCCATCACAAGAGGGTGGGCAGATCCATAGCCACAATTTAGTTTGGGGGCAGCTTTCACATCCTCCCACTGCTGTGCACTGTCACTCAAATGTAAATTGGAGAACTAATTCCTCAGTTGCCCACCAGGCTCTCCCCACTCAGTGACAAGTCGTTTCTCAAATATGGGCATTTCCCATATTTGGGTAATTATTACAATATATTAGCTGTTGTTTGCATTTAGCTTTTAACAGAGGAATCTCCAAGTTGACATCTCCTGGCCAACAGGCCTCCTCCCTCCTGCTGAGTGTCCCCATAGCAAGACACTTGCTAAGGAGACACATGCTGTGAACAAGGCTATAAGCCGAAACGCATCTGCATGTTATGTATTTTTATGGTCATTGAATAAATTCATTGGATATCGTACTTCAGTGTGCCGGCTCTTTTTACTGCATTACATTTGGACTATTGGATGAGGAGGAACATCCTGAGCCTGAGCACCTGACACAGGTGTGCATACTTTTACAATGAACTGAATTTTTGGTGTTCTGGGTGTTTCTGAGCGGTGCACTCTTTGTGGTAGACACTTGTGTGTGCTTGCTCCCAAGCCATTGACACACAGAGCGGGGCTTATCATTTGCCCCGTCTACCTCCATATTGGCTGTGATTGACAACAGCAGGAGCCAATGGCTCTCTTTGCTGCATCTGAGGGAGAGAGAGCCCGGAGAGCAGCTGCTCTCGTGCACATTGCTGGATCGAGATCAGGCCAAAGTAAATATTGGTGGGGCTGGGGGCAGCAAACATGAAGGTAAAAAAACTTTCAGCCTTTATAACCACATTAAGGGAACTACCACTAGAAAACTGTTGTTAGGGCCATTTGAATTCTCCTGAGTGTTTTGCACACTCCTATAGAAGATTTGGGAGACAATGCATAGTTTTTTCTGGAGCCATATACCTTTTTGTAGGTAGGAACAACTTAATTTACTGCTTAGCTGCTGAACACCTTTTGTTTTATTTTTTGGGGCCTTTTTGATTAAATAAATATCCTGTAATGTTGATTTTTTTTAAATAAAGGCTGGCTGGTGGGGCTCTGTGAACAAAGTGGGCAAATAAAAATGTTTAACGGCAGGGCACATAAACTCTACAATGGTTTACAAGACTTTTTACAATGAAATAAACTTTAATCCTGATTCTTGATTTAAAAATGGCTGGTGTGGGTCCTGCTGACAAAATGGCTTAGCCAAGATATTTAACCAAGATATTTAACCACTTCAACTCTGGAAGGATTTACCTCCTTCCTGACTAGAGTTGATCGAACCTCTGGAAGTTCGAGTTCTGCTGGTTCGGCCAAACTTGGGGACAAAGTCCGGGTTCGGGTTCGGGTCCGGACAGAACCCGAACTTTGACACGGACCCCGAACCCCATTGAAATCAATGGGGACCCGAACTTTTAGGCACAAAAATGGCTGTAAGAAAGTCCTGGGAAGTCCTAGAGGTCTGCAAAAGGAATAAAAATGGGGGTAAGGGTCGGACAAGTGCCCTACAAAGAAATGGGTATAGGGAAATAACTTAAGAAAAAAAAATCACATAAAAAAATCAAAAATGGAGGTGGATGTGGACTATCTTCAAACTGTGTGAGAAAAGTATAAATTAGCCGGGAGAAGCCATATCACTGTTCTAAGAACAGTGATATGGCTTCTCCCGGCTAATTTATACTTTTATCACACAGTTTTAAGATGATTGGAGATTCTACAATCATCTTAAAACTGTGTGAGAAAAGTAAACATTAGCCGGGAGAAGCCATATCACTGTTCTACAATC
>BLSH010194474.1:234467-280195 GCA_018402905.1 Glandirana rugosa
AGAAGTCCTTGTAGGATTTCATTCAGAATACAATTACAAATGTACACTAAATTCCCTAAAACCATTTACAGCATTGGGGGTTGAATAATTTTGAACACAACTGTATATGTGGGAGCAGATACATTTTAGCTAATGCGATTCTACCCGCCCAGGAGGGGGTGATATGGTTTATTTCTTTGGTTTGCCGCAAAAGCCTACCCACGAGGTCATCATAATTTGTTTTTAATAGAGCTTGACTAGGGAATGTTAGCCAGATCCCCAGGTATGGGATGGATGTGTTGGGGGCCCAGGCAAACAAGGAGGTGGTAGAGATCAGTTTGGTAGTTCGCGGGTCCAGGCCTAGGCTCAGCATCAAGGATTTATTATGGTTTACTTTGTACCTGGAGATTGCACTAAAGGAGTCTAATAGTTGTTGAACTGCGGGGAGAGATGTTATTGGGTTGGTCATGGCAATAATGACATCGTCGGCATATAGGTCAATTTTGTGTTCTACTTTTCCAACCGTAATTCCAGTAATTGTGGGAGTGGATCTGATAGTTTGTGCTAGTGGCTCCATGACTAGTGTGAATATTAGGGGGGAAAGTGGGCAGCCCTGCCTTGTGCCGTTAGTTATTAAAAAGGGGTCAGATGCTACACCCGAGGTCCACACTCGCGCACTAGGTTTTGTGTAGAGGACCAGTATGGCTGTTAAGAATTTTCCTGTTATTCCAAATTTACGGAGTGTCGCTTCCATGTATGGCCAGTGGACCCTATCGGACGCCTTCTCTGCATCCAGTGATAGGAAGAGAGAAGGCGTTCGAGTACCCTCCACCCATTGTATGAGGTCCACAAAGCGTCGTGTTCCGTCTGCTGCCTGTCTGCCTGGCACAAAGCCCACCTGATCTGGGTGGATAATTTGGGGGATGACGGAGGAGAGACGTTGTGCTAGTAGTTTGGCGTACAGTTTTATGTCGGTGTTGAGCAGTGAAATGGGTCGGTAGTTGGCTGGGCTATCTTGTGCTTTCCCGGTTTTGGGTATGGTGACTATTAGTGCTTCTAAGGATTCATTGGGGATATTCCCCGTGGTTGTTATCTGGTTGAAGGAGTCACATAGGTGTGAGGTTAGGGTCGTGGCATATTTTTTGTAATATTCATTTGGGAGGCCGTCTGGGCCAGGTGCCTTGAGAAGGGGGAGCTGTTTGATAACTTTTAGTATTTCCCGGTTGGTAAAGGGTACCGTTAGGGTTGCTAGTTGGTCTGGGGAGACCTTGGGGAGATTGATTGCAGATAGGAAGTCGTCAATATCCTCTAGTCTTGGGGGTGTCATGGGGTCTGATTTGTTTAGGTTGTATAAATTTGCATAAAATTTGCTGAATTCATTGGCAATGTCTAGTGGGTTGCTTATTTGTTTGCCTTGGGTGGTTGTAAGGAAGGGGATTTTTCTATTGGAGAGTTGTCTTTTGAGCATTTTGGCTAGATATGCTCCTGGCTTGTTGGCCGAGGAGTAGGAAGTCAATTTGAGACGGTTGATGTATAGTTCAAACTTAGAGCGGAGATGTTCACTGAGCTCATGTCTCAGTGTTTTGAGTTCGTCGGCTGTTTTGGTATCGGGGTTTTGTTTGTTTGTTAATTTTCAATTAAATTTAAATTTAATATTCAAGAAATAGTTCTCAATCTTGGATTGAATTTGTGGTTCAAAGGTTGGGTTGTTGAGGAGGGAGGTGTTAAGTCTCCAGATTGTGTGTCTGGGGGATTTAGTGAGGTCGGATAGTTTTATCAGCACTGGGGCGTGGTCGTGATCACGTCTATGATTATGAGATCAATCCGAGAGTAAGAACGTTGAGGAGAAGAGTAGAAAGTATAGTCCCTCTCTGTGTCATGTAGGCATCTCCAAGCATCATATAGATCCTCTCTGCGCAGAAGAGACGATAGAGTGGAGGGTCTACGTTTGTTGTGGTTGGTGGTATCTATTAGAGGGTCAACTATTTCGTTGAAGTCTCCGCACAACAGTAAGGACGTGGACCTGAACGGAGCTATTTTGGCAATAATGTCAGCAAAAATTTTTTTCTGGCCCGCATTGGGTGCGTATATGTTCACAATCGTGAGAGGGCGGTTATCTGTCGTAGCAGAGAGGATGAGATATCTGCCCTCTTCGTCCGTCAAACAGTGGTGCAGCGTGAAATTTACTGACACGCTTATGGCAATCATTACCCCCTTTTTTTTTTTTTGAAGGGAGCTTGCAAAGAAGCAGTGAGGGTATTTTTTGTGTGTGCATGAGGGTTGTTTAAGATTGGAAAAATGAGTCTCCTGTACGCAGAGTACATATGTGTGATGATAAAGGGCCTCTTTCCACAGTAAATTACGTTTGAAGGGAGAGTTTAGCCCTTTAGCATTTATGGAGGTGAGTGTGATGGGCATATCGGTTGATGATGCTAGGAGATACCCAACTCCAGTGGGAGGTTTCACTTCTCAGTGTCTTGCAGCCTATGTCAGGGGTACAGTTACACTAGATAGTTAGTTTTAAATAGTACAGTTACCACAGTAGTGTCAGGTCTAGAATACAGAACATTCAATAGTACAGATAAGAACAAAAATATGTAATACTTTGAACAAATCTTGAACAGTGGTGTGCACTGCACACTATAACCTGGGGGTGGTGAAAGGAGTGCAGTTGTAGACTGCTCCTACCGGATCCGTGTAGCAGGAGGGCTGGGTACGTTCGTGGACTTGGGTGTGCCGCTCTTCGCGGGTGGCGTGTTTCGGGAGTTAAAAGAGGCGGAGGCCGTTCTCCTTTGTCCTGTGTCATTGGGTGGAAGGGGGAGCAGACCCCAATTTGTGAGTTTCTTGTATCCCTCTTTGGGTGAGAGGATAGTAGTCATTTGGTGCTGGTACGTGACCAATAGCTTGGTTGGGAAGCCCCATTTATAAGTGATGTTGTTTTGTTGCAGGACCGAGGTGACAGGTGTGAAGGATCTGCGTAGTGCCATGGTGGCCGGAGATAGGTCAGAGAACAGTTTTACGTTAGTGTATGGGGTCGGAAGTGATTTTGTTGTTCTGGCGGTTGAGAGGATCTGCTCTTTTATGTGGAAAAAATGGATCCGAGCAAGGACATCTCTTGGTATTTCGGTCGGTAGGTGGGCCGGTTTGGCAATTCTATGAGCTTGATCAATTAAAATGTCCTGGTTGGTTAATTGTGGTATCAGTTTCAAAAAGAGCTGTTGCAGGTATGGGGTTATCTCGGTTATCTCCTGAGTTTTTACTGACTCTGGGATACCTCTGAATTTTATATTGTTTCGTCTTGCTCGGTCCTCTAGGTCTGCTAGCTTTAGTTTGATGTGGTGTATGTCTTCTGCTTGGTGTTCATATGCATCAAGTAATTCGTTATGCGCCCTAGTATACTCTTGCATGTTATCCTCAATTGCGTCTGTTTTTTCCTCTAAGGAGCCTATCCTGTCGTTCATTTGGGAGATGGAGATTTGTAATTCTTTGTGTAAATCTTTTTGTAGGGTGAGCAACATAGATTTTAGCATCGCTTCCGAGACAGGATTGTCTGTGACTGGGATATATGCCAGGGAAGTGGGGTGTTCCGAGCTATGTGTCATGTCATTGGTGGCGGACCATAGCTGTTTTTTAGCCTGTGGCTCCTTATGCGGGGAGTTTGCAGGTGATGTGGCCAGTCTTTTGCCTCTATCTGAGTGTAGATCAACAGGAGCGGAGTTTGGTGGAGGTATAGTGTCCATGCTTACCCTGGGGTCTGCCATGGTGGCACTATTTGGTTCCTGTGGTTGGGGAACTGGGTTTTGGGGTGAAGGTTCTGGTACACACTTTTGTTTGGAGCTCCCAATGTGGGCGCTATCTTGGTTTTTCTGCATGATCGTTGCTGTGGAGTAGTAGTGGGTTAGGCAGCGTGGGGCAGCAGGTTTGTTTTTTTTTTTTTGGACATACCCTGTGTCCTCTATTTTTCCCCCCTATCGCTATGCGTGCGATTATTAGGGGTTTTGGGTCGCTTCGGGTTGCTGCGATCCGGGTTGTGGAGCAGGGTTGGAGATTCAGGCAGTCATCCTGGTAGAGTGAGTTGCCTTATGTATTTAAGTATTTGGTGCAGGAGATCCTATTGAGTAGGTAATATTCGTTGCAGTGTCCCTTTATGATTGTGACAGTAGGGATGCCAGGGCGGAAAGAAAAGGCACTTAAGTTGCAGCTTGATGTCTGGGTCAGGCTAGTGTCGCTGTTATTCGCCCTTTCTGTCAGATATGGGGCAGTGTAGGGCAGTCTCTGTGGGAAATGCGGACAAATTAGAGCCGCGGTGTGCTCGTCGTCGGTAAGCCTCGGGCCGCTAGTCCGTAATTGAGGCCACTGCTCGGTGGCGCGGACTAGGCCTCAACCCCGAAATTAGCTGTAAAAGTGTTGGTTAGGATGTGGGGTTCCCGGGCAGTCATGGGGGTCCTATCCGGGGGTCTCCAGGGCTGGATGGAGAGTAGGAAGGCTGGAGGATGTAGGAGTTTGGGCGCCTTAGGCCGCTAAGATGGCGGCGGCTGCCTGGAGCTCCAGAGGGGCCTTGTTTGGAGCGTAGTGCGGGCTGCCCTTCACTCGATAGTGGACCCGGGTGACAGGTACAATGTGTGGGAGTACTGGGGTGTGATGGTGTATCTCACCCTTTGCAGGATCTCGTGGATGCCGGTGGATTAAGCGGTGGTGTTTCTGGAGCTCTGCAGAGAAGCGTCCATTCTCTCCGGCGTCAAGCCACGCCCCCCTCTCCGAGCTAATTTATAGTTTTCACACACAGTTTGAAGATGATTGTAGAACAGTGATATGGCTTCTCCCGGCTAGTGTTTACTTTTCTCACAAAGTTTTAAGATGCTTGTAGAATCTCCAATCATCTTAAAACTGTGTGCTAAAAGTATAAATTACCCGGGAGAAGCCATATCACTGTTCTTAGAACAGTGATATGGCTTCTCCCGGATAATTTATACTTTTCTCACACAGCTTGAAGATAGTCCACACCCACCTCCATTTTTGATTTTTTTTATGTGATTTTTTTTTTATTATTTTAAGTTATTTCCGATCGGCGGTCGGCAAGGGGTTAAGTTATTTCCCTATCCCCATTTCTTTGTAGGGCCCTTGTCCGACCCTTACCCCCATTTTCCTTCCTTTTGCAGACCTCTAGGACTTTCCAGGACTTTTTTACAGCAATTTTCAAAACTTTTATTAAATTACCAGAACCCCGAACCCAAACCTGGACCGGACACCCAAAAGTTCGGTATGGACTCGAACTTTACAGTTCGGGTTTGCTCAACTCTAGTCCTCATACAACACAGCATCACACTGAAAAAAATTGGAACCGACGATATACGTAAATTGTTATCCCGTATCGCTGAGCTAGAACCACTCCACCAAAGAGACCAAGCACCATCTATGTTCGTTGAATTATCCAACGCCCGTCGAGACCTACTCCAGATCCTTGATTCACACTCTCTTGTTGCGCGAGACCGGGCACGAACTAACCATTATTCTTTGGCTAATAAATGTGGCCAACACCTCGCCAGGCTCCTCCACCCTAGACCCTCACGTCATTCTATCCCATTTATAATCCGACCCAATCAAGAGAAAATACACCACACCAGCGGCATAGCTGCCTCTTTCCACACTCCCCTACTTCCTCTCAGATGGCACTTCCAGAAATTGATTCGCAGGAGGCCGCAGAACTAGATGAACCCCTCTCTAGCCCTGAGTGTTTAGGTGCGATTAAAGACTTGAAACTGGGTAAATGCCCTGGCCCAGACGGATACACCCCTAGGTTCTATAAAACTTTTGCACCTCTCTTAGCTCCACTTTTGACCAGGGCATTCAATTCCATTGATAACTCTACACTTCCCTCCAAACACTTATTATGCGCGAATGTCTCGGTCCTTTTGAAACCGGGCAAGGGTCCTTCCCAATGTAGTAGCTACCGCCCTATATCTTTATTAAATATAGATATAAAACTATTCGCCAAAGTCCTAGCCAACCGCCTATCCCCTCTCCTCCCCAAAGTTATCCATAAAGACCAGGTGGGCTTTGTCCCTGGCCGAGAGGCCAGAGACAATACGACCAAAACGATTCACCTTATTTCTTACATCCAACGGGATCACCTGAAGGCATGCCTGTTATCTTTTGACGCTGAGAAAGCCTTTGATAGGGTGAATTGGCGCTTTCTATGTCTTTCTCTAGAATAGATAGGCCTAGGTCAGAACTTTGTTTCCAAAGTGATGTCACTATACTCCAGACCCTCTGCCTCGGGTCTGGTCAATGGTTCTTCTTCGGAACCCTTTGACATTTCGAATGGCCCGTGCCAGGGTTGTCCTCTCTCCCCACTCCTGTTTGTACTAGTGATCGAACACCTGGTGTGTGCCATTCGTCAGAATAGCTCCATCCAAGGCATCCCTACCCCCTCCTCACACCACAAATTATCCCTTTACGCAGATGACCTCCTACTATACGTACAACAACCCCACATGACCTTACCATCCCTCTTCTTGGAATTCAGACGCTTCGGATCTCTCAGTAACTTCAAACTGAACATGTCCAAAACAGAAGCCCTCAACCTATCTCTACTCCACTCCACGCTCTCACTTCTCCGCTCTAACTATTCCTTCCAATGGCAATTGAAATGCATTTTGTATCTTGGAGTCTCCATACCCGCCCATCTGCCCAACCTCTTTGCCCTAAACTACCTACCGATGCTCTCGCGCATCAGGAAGGATCTAGAGGCATGGGGCAGCTCCTCCCTACCGTGGTTTGGTCGTATTAATACCATCAAAATGGATATCCTACCCAAACTATTATACCTTTTCCAAACCATACCGATATCTATACCCAAATCATATTTTAAGCCTGGAAGTCTCGTACCTCTCTTCGTTCTTTCTCTATTAAATTCATATGGCACCAAGGCATGTCACGGTTCAAGTACAAACTGTTGACTCTACCGAAACTCCTAGGGGGTACGGGACCTCCGGACTTTGAAATTTATCATAAGGCAGCCATTTTAGCTCGTATTCTAGACTGGTTCCCCCGCCCAGTTGCTAAGGCCTCCATGTTGGTTGAGCAAGACCTAGCCCCTGTGGATCTCAGAGCCTTATTATGGGGCTACCGGAATGCCTTCCCTCACCTGAATTGCACTTCACCCTTAACCTTGGCCGCCATGAATTTGTGGTATAGAAGAGCCTGACCACAGGCTCGCAAGTTCGTCCACCCCCAAACAGGCTCCCCAATAACCCCGGCCAGCCCCATAATTGGCTGACATTCCTCCATGTGACTTCTTTTTCAAAACAACTCTTTTATTCCTCTCAGATACACCGCTCCCTTACAGAGTTTGAACGCCTTAGCACCTTACAAGAGACACCCAGGCACTTGATCTCCTCCTTATATAACTTACTTCAAACCCTCACACACACAGGGCTACCATCCTACACCAGGTTATGGTCGAGGGACTTAGGAACAGAAAGTCTGCATGTACTAGTCTTCAATCAAGACCCCATGTTTCTGTCCGTGTTTCTAATTTTCACTATATAGCACAATACACTTTTAAGGTGGACTTTGTAACACTGTACTGAGGTGTTTCACCTAAGAGCTTATTTTGGACTTTATTCCAATATATTGGCTACCATGAACATTTGGACACTTTAATCACATGACACTTCTGTTTGCAATTTGCACTTATATAATGAGACTGTACTTAGTTACAATATTTTGAGCGCTGCACTATTTATTTTTTTATTTTGTGTTATACCTACAGGACTCCTATGGTTCGAGATCCAGGGGAAGACCATACAGGTAACAGATGTTGTATGGGCTGATCGCCTTGTTGCCTTCTTTGTTACGTGACAGTGCTACCCGGAAGAGCATCTCTACCACAGTTAAACTTCCTGGAGTGTTGCCAGTGTTGCGTACGGACAGCAGTGCTCCTCAGTACCTTTGAACTTTTGGTAATGTAGAACTTTAACTGGAGCCACTACTGGTCTCATTACAGCTTCCCTATAAGTTTCAGACTGAAAAGGCCTGTTAACATCTCAGTACATATCTTTTAGTATTAGAGCTCTGGTTGTCTGCACTTTGCCTTATTTACTCCATATTTTCTTTTTGCTAGGGGTCTCGTTCAAATGTCGATCTATCCCGGGGTGCATAATAGAAAGGGGGCTCCCTTCATCTGAACCCCAGGAGATTTGAGCATTGTGGGCTTCAGTGGATGGGCCATACGTCTTGTTATAGGGACCTAGCTAGCTTGTGTAGTAACAACAAGGAGACGGTATATGTGGTTGCTCGCAGTGTTCCTTGGTTATTTTATATGATGTTTTTTTTTTCAACAAGAACTTAGTTAAGTATAAGCATGCATTATAAATCTTTAACAGTTGTGGAGACTCTGAATAAATGTTGTATTGTTCTTTTCCATATTCAGAAAAAGTCGGGCGGGCAAGGAAGACCAGATGTTTCTCCTTCCGGTTTTGTCTACCCGTGTTCCCCAGTAGGCCGGCGCTCATTATCCAGTCATGGACTGGAGAGCGTGTTAGTTAACTCCTTTAGTTACCATTTTAGTGTCTTGAGGTAGTGTTCTGCTACAGCTACCTATTCCTTTTCTCCCCTTCATCTAAGTTTGGAGGCATTGCTCCTCTACACTGCCCTACTTCTATTTCTCTCTCATTTCTTTACTTTAGTTGTACACCTTCCCTGATCCCTATTTCCTCTTCTTCTACTCTCCCTCTGACTGGTGAACTTTGCCAGTACTCCCCCCCTCGCTACTAACCCCTTTATTCTTTTCCCTAAACCTCGTGCAGATGATGGACAACATTAAAGCGATTTCTTTGAATGCCAAAGGCCTAAATGCGCATGAAAAAAGAGGTATGCTACAGAATGATCTAAAAAAATTGCACGCTGATGTTGTCTTTATTTAAGAGACTCATTTTAGACACAATACAATTCCAATCCTTAAAAACAGATTCTACCCTATAGTTTACCACACTACCAATCCCTCAGCTAAGTCTAAGGAAGTATCTATTTTGATTTCGGGTCATGTTCCCTGTACCTGTCAATCCACCACAAGTGACAAGGAGGGTAGATATATCTTCCTGAAAGGCCTGATAGGTAATGTACAGGTGACACTAGCTACTTTATATGCACCGAACGACCGACAGGATACCTTTATTAAGTGCACTTTAGAGGCACTAGCAGAGTTCACAGAAGGTCACCTAATCTTGGGAGGTGACTTTAATGTCCCCCTCATAACCTTCGAGCATAGAGCTCAACTGATTGATGTTTGGAGACTGCAACATTCGGGCAAACAAGATTATTCTCTCTACTCCCCCCCCACATAAAGTATTCACTAGGATTGATTTTTTCCTAATCCCACATGGGCAATCACAGGCCCACACGTCAATTGGAAATAGAACTTGGTCCAACCATGCACCAGTAACCTTGATATATACATTAGCTGACACCCCACAGTCTAGGACCCGATATTGGCGTTTAAATGAAAGCCTATTACAGACACCGGAAGTCCACCCAGAGGTGACTAGAGAGCTGCAATTATTTTTTCAAACCAATGACCAACCTGAGTGAGACCTGGGGATTCTTTGGGAGGCTCATAAAGCAGTAATACGAGGAGTACTCATGAATATCGGCACACGAATTAAGCCAGAACGCGGCAAACAGTTGACCCAACTCCTTGACAAATTTTATGTCTTTGAATCTAGACATAAACACGCTCCTTCCCCTGTCCTGGAGGTAGAATTACAGATGACACGAAAACAAATTACAGACCTTACTTTATAAAGCCAAGGCAGCCCTGCAACAGCCCTGTAACATAGTTAGAAGAATAGGCATATCATTGCTATTCAATATAGAGTTTGTGCAGTAGCAAACAGATAACCTGATCAAAGAACAGTCATAAAATGACCTGGAGTAAACCAAAATTTTTACAGGGAGATTACCAGTAAAAAGGGAAAGAATGGATCAGAACGGACGTAGAACGGATCAGTTGAAAGAGCTTTTCCGAGTAAAGGAGTGGGGTACCTGGTGAAAGGTGACCATGGAGTCGGGGGAAGCAGCAGCATTAGGTGACATTGCGTGGGGTGGAAGACTTCCTCGCTTGGGAGACCTTCTGCCATTGCTCGGACGGTGCTGGTGGCATGGCGGGAATATCCCCCTGCCATCCCGGTAGCTCCGGGGGGTCGATGTTCAGATCTGCACAAAGGTTCTCCAAATTCTCAGGGAATCAGAGGATAGCTGTTTTGCCCTCCCTGTTAGCAATCAGACAAGATGGGAATCCCCATCGGTACTTTACCCCAGCCGTACGGAGTTTATCAGTAAGGGGTTTCAGAGCCCGGCAGCGGTCCAGAGTCTCTTTAGCCAGGTCTGGGTAAAAGGAGAGATGGGTGCTGTCAAACTCCAACGTGTCGGCCTCCCTGGCCTTCTGCATGATCTGCTCCTTTTCCTCAAAATAGTGAACTCGGCAAATGATGTCCCTGGGCTTTTCGGAGGTGACATTCCGTGGGCGCAAAGCGCGGTGGACACGGTCCAGCTTGAGCAGGTGGTAAACAGGATTATCTAGCAGGGTCTTAAAGATCCCTCGAACGGAGGCCAGGAGGTCGTCGTTGTGGGTCGCCTCAGGGAGACCCCGAATTCTGATATTGTTTCTCCTGTTTCTATTTTCTTGGTCCTCCAACTTATACATGGCCATCCTGTGAGCTATGGTGAGCCTACGTGTGTGAGCTTGCAAGTCTCTAATGGCCGCCGAGTGACGGTCAAGGCGGTGCTCGGATTCTTCTACCCTGCTGAGCACCTGGGCCAAATCCGTATGGACCGATGAGACCTCTTTCTTGATAGCCCTTTCCAGGCTGTGTAACATGGATGCCAACTTAGACTTTGTCGGTAAGCCGCTTACCAATGTCGCAACCTCGGAATGCTGCGTGGCCGACACCTCGTCATCTGAGCCAGTGAATAAGGTAGGACAATGGCATCTAGTCATGGGCCTGAGCCGGGGGGCGGGGCTATCACCACGCAGCGAGCCTAGGCCATCGGTGTCCAACGAATCCTCCGGTTCCTTTGCCAAGAATCTTTTAATAGAGTCGGTTGGTGTGTGTTTCGGGTGTTGAGACTTCTCCGTCCTTTTCCCCATGCCGGTCAGCGGGTGCGTTGTGCTGTGAGATGGGCAAAAATAGCTGCAGAACGGAACCCGGGACAGAGCTCACAAGGAAAGCGTCCTCACTGTTCCATACGTAAACCACGCCCCTCCTGTAGGAAATGAAATTATGAGTCAGGGAACAAATGTGGGAAACTGTTAGCTAGAACAGTTAGAGAACAGACACTTGCCTCATATATCCCTAAGAGCATTGTGTCTACTGGTCAGAAAGTCATCCTACCCGACTAGATCTCTCAAAGCTTCCAAAATTATTACTCTTCTTTATATAATCTGTCAGACCAAACCCCCCAATAGCAATGATGGAAGAGTTTATATCATACTCTCTCATACCGGCCCTCCCACCCGAAACGCAAGAGGAGCTCAATTACCCTATCTCTCTAACAGAATTACAGTCTGCAGTGGGGGATATGAAGCCAGGTAAAGCCCTTGGACCGGACGGCTTTACCTTGCAGTACTATAGGTCCTTCCTACCACTTCTAAGCCCTTACATGACCAAATTTTTCAATGCTATAGGTTCTGACACCCCCTTCCCAAGGGATACTATAGTAGCCCACATCTCGGTAATCCATAAAGAGGACAAGGACCCTACCTCTTTCACTAGCTACAGACTCATTTCGCTCTTAAATATTGACTTAAAATTGTTCACAAAGATCCTGGCCAAATGTCTGGCTCAACATTTGAAAGACCTAGTACACTTAGATCAAGTAGGTTTCATTCCTACACAGGAAGCCAGAGATAACACAACCAAAGTGCTCAATCTCTTCCAGGTTGCGAACTCTACCCACACACCGTGTGTCTTTCTCGGCACTGATGCCGAGAAGGCATTCAATAGGGTAAATTGGAATTTCATGTTTGCAGTACTGCAACGTATTGGTCTACAAGATACTATGCTTAATTGGATCACCAAAAGCTATTACAATCCCTCGGCTCAAGTTAAGGTAAATGGGGTCTTCTCTGACCCATTCATGATTGGCAATGGTATGAGGCAGGGATGCCCCTTATCACCCCTCTTGTTTGCCCTCTCATTAGAACCCTTTTTATGTAAGATACGATTGAACCAAGACATCCAGGGACTAACGGTGGGGAACACCCAACATAAGATATCAGCCTACGCTGATGATTTACTCTTCTCCCTAGTGAACGGGGAGATCTCCATCCCGAACCTCCTGCAGGTATTCAATCTATACGGGAGACTTTCCAACTTAAAAATACATTTCTCCAAATTGGAGGCAATGGGAGTCGCAATACCTCCTCGTCTCCTGCCGTTGCTTCGATCAAATTTCGGTTTCAAATGGACAGACTCGAAGCTTAAATATCTAGACACGTACATCCCAACCAATATCTCCCATACCTACGAAAGTAATTTCCCACCCCTGCTAGCCAAAACCCGTTCGCTACTAGAGAAATGGAACACCGGCCTTCATTCCAGGTTCAGTAGAAATAACCTCTTGAAAATGTGTACATTGCCGAAATTCCTATATTTCTTCCAGGCACTGCCAATTAAAATACCTATCCTATTTCTTTAAACAAGTGCAAACTCTCTTTGCTAAATTTGTTTGGGCACATAGGAAACATTGCCTACCTCGGGCGCAATTAGTACTTCCTAAAACAATTGGGCGGCTTAGCTCTCCCAGATGTCCAAAGATACTATCAGGCGGTACATCTATGAAGAGTAATTGACTGGTGTCGCCATAGTGACGATAAGCTCTGGGCTCAGGTGGAGCAAGCCCAAACTCACATACCGCTAAAGCGCGCGCTCCGGTGCTTTGATAATTTACCTCCAGCACTAAAAACACACCCATTAATTGGTAATACTTTTCAAACAAGTATTCAGTCCATGCAAAAGGCTTCCCTCATGTCTCGGGACTCCCCTCTGTTCCCGATTCTATTCTATTCTATTCTATTCTTATTCACCCCTGGCCTTAATAATTCAGAATTTAAAACATTATGCCAAAACAACCACGAAAATGCCTCACAATTCTGGATGGTGGGAAGATGGCCCTTGATTACAGAGTTAGTTTGCACCTCAGGTACCTTTCACCTCCCATTCTGGAGTGCCATACAAATCCACCACTTCCTACATTACCTCCCGAACCCTCAGAGCTATGGACGCCAGTTAACTAGCTTTGAGGAACTCTGTACAGACACGGACTCTCTCCCTCATGTTCTGTCTAAGACCTACTTTCTGCTGATTAACCCCCCTGGTCAGCCAACTCTACTCTGTCTACAAAAGTGGGAAAAAGAATTGGGTCGTAACTTTAATGCGTCTCAAGTCCAGAATATAATCAACTTTTCCCTTAAGTCATCCATCTGTACTAGAATTCAGGAAACAAACTTCAAAATAATGACCAGATGGTACTTAACGCCTGTTCAATTACACAAATACTTCCCAAACATGTCGAAGTTGTGCCGGCGGTGTGGGAGAGCTATAAAAAAGTCACTTGTGCGTCACCTACTGAATGCAGCGAAGGCCTGTATTCCCTTGCTCTGGAAAAACTCTTATCCCCAACTTACCGCACTTTGGATGCAAAAAGTTGAGGCGATTAATAGGATGGAGTTTTAACATCACAACACAAACGTGAGAAATACTCTAAAAGATGGAGTCTCTGGAATATTTTTACGTTAACAGATGCGGGTAAAGCCATTCTTGAGACCTGATCCTGAGCAGAAACAATTGGGACACCACATCTCATAGACTTGAACCATCGTCAGCTCCTCCCTCTTCTCCCCCCATGCTATCCTTTCTTTCTGTTATAATTCATTCAATTTCATGAGAATTAATAAATGACAACTGGGCAAGTGATATAGGGTCACCCTAACTATATCTGTTACATCATCAGGAAGACTCCCATGAATAAATACTCTGGACTGCTATGTGTCTGCAATGTAGATAAATGATGTAAAGTAAGTCTCTAAATGCTGCCCTATCTGATGAATACCTATGTTGATACTGTTGGGGATTTTTCCCATCTGCTATGTAACTCTTAACTTCTAATAAAAATAATATTTGAAAAAAAATGTCCTCAACCACTTCTGCTCTAGAGCAAT
Source organism: Glandirana rugosa (assembly GCA_018402905.1). NCBI lineage: Eukaryota > Metazoa > Chordata > Amphibia > Anura > Ranidae > Glandirana > Glandirana rugosa. The sequence continues at coordinate 248,668 of BLSH010194474.1, forward strand.
TTTTAAATCTTTTAAACACATGTAAATAAAAATTAACATATTTGGCAGTACAATTACTTATAACTCCCAGAACATATATATGTTTTCTGAAAGCATAGACCCTATAGAATAAAAAGAAAAAAAAATAGTAGTTGCATTTTTTTTTTATATTGCAACTGTTTATCAAACATATATTTTCAGGAGAATATTAGGGCACAAAAACACAATATAATACCACAATTTCTGTAAAATATAAAGGAAGGAGTTTGTTTTGACTAAAAAGATAACAAACATGCCAAAACTTTAAAAACATTCACTAGTCATCAGTTTAGAGTTAGCCATGAGGTATGGCATTAGAATTTTTGCTCTCGCTCTGACATTTGAGGTAATACCTCATATGTGTGATGTAATTACAGTTTACATACACTTACGTACCCTGTGCACAAGTTTGCATTTGTAGTTGTGAGTTGTTTATTTTTTAAAATTACATTGTATTTATTTATTTATTTTATTTACCTTTATTGCTATCTCAAGAGGTTTACAAAACCCCATTTAATGTAGAGAAGTAGCCAGGGGATGTGGTCCCCACCTCCCTCTAAGAGTGGGAGAGCCTGAGAGTCATGCAGGGAGGACCATATCTCCCTTACTTCAAAAGTGATCTGGTGGCAGCACAGCTGCCAAATCACTTTACAGCTGGGAACTGGCTGAGAAAAACAAGCACAAGCCAATGGCTGCTACTGTAGCCATTGGCTTGTGCATAACCATTCACTTTGGACATACTACACACCAGTGGCTTTCCAAGGGGGGGGTGGGGGTGGTCCACCTCGGGTGCCACACATGAGGGGGTGTCAGCCTGGGGGTCTTGAGTGTGAAATTATCCAGAGAGGAGATCGCAGCAGGGCCATCTTAATGAGCGGGTGCCCCTGCACATTCCCAGCTTTATAAACATCATAGGGTAAAGTCCATTCGGGTCGGCAAGGGGACCAGCAGTGCAGGAAAGGTTGCTACCTGTCTCCCCTGTCATCCAATCTGGTCAGGCCATCCCTCAGGGATCTTAAATATCTCCCGAGGTAGCTGGAGTTGGTGGGCGGAGCCGGGGGTGTGGCTGTCTCCTCCACTCCTCAAATACCCATTCACAGGCTAATCACCCAGCTGAAGGAGAAAAAAAGAGGAGAGAACACACTTGTCACTACATACAGCTCTAACCTGTCACCATAATACCCTATACTACTCTAACCTACCACTATAATACCTTTACTATTCTAGCCTGCCACTATAATACCTTATACTACCTAGACCTGCCACTATAATACCTTCTACTATCATAACCTACCACCATAATACCCTATAGCAGTGGTAGCAGTGGTTCTCAACCCTGTCCTCAAGTACCCCCAACAGGCTTTGTTTTGGGAATTTCTCCTAGACAAAATAGCCGTCCAAAATACCAAGCCATTGACTCTGATTTAAAGCACCTGTGCAAAATAAAGGAAAATCTGCAAACATGGCCTGTTGGGGGTACTTGAGGACAGGGTTGAGAACCACTGTCCTACAGTACCTTAGCCTATCACTAGAATACCCTATACTACCCTAAACTGCCACCGTAGTACCCTATACAGCCCTAGCCTACCACTATAATACATTTACTACCCAGACCTGCCACTATAATACGTTATACTACCCAAACGTGCCACTATAATACCTTATACTACCCTAACCTACCACTATAATACCCTATACTACCCTAACCTACCACTATAATACCCTATACTACCCTAACCTGCCACCAAAATACCCTATACAGCCCTAGCCTGCCACTATAATACCTTATACTACACTAATCTGCTTCTATAATACCCTATAGAACTCTAGCCTGCCACTATAATACCCTATACTACCCTAACCTGTCATCACAATACCCTATACAGCCCTAGCCTGCCACTATAATACCTTATACTACCCTAACCTACCACTATAATACCCTATACAGCTTTAACCTGCCACTATACTACCCTAACCTTCTTAATGGCACCCCAATTGTGTGATTTTGTCACAAGCTAAATCGTAATGCACGACACTGTTGCCCAAAAAAAATGCATGCTCATTTTTCAGTGACAAGCTTCATGTGGCAGGGGTGGGGGGGATATAGGATCTGTCCCAGGTGCCAAATGCTCTAGGTACACCCCTGCTACAAACTGCCTAAGAGCTGAAGTAGTTAAATATTGTCCATGGAGTTGGGACAATATTTTTGCCCCTTCACTGTGAAAAGAAACAAATTTGATTTTTTGACTATAAGGGCAGGTTCACATCTGAATGACACAAGAAAGCGGTCTGTGTTCATGTGCGATTTCTGCGTATTCCTGTGTGGTGTGATTATGCAGCGCTTCAAATTGCACCTGAACTTAGAAAAAGTAGTGTGTGCACTACTTTTCAAAATGTGCCACACTAAATTGCATGGTACCTGGGTATCATGCAGTCTGGTGCACTCAAACTGTGTTTGTGATCTGCATTTTGGGGTTCTATTAACATTACATTGGCACCTGCAGCAGATCACAAAGGCAGTGCTTTTTGCCTTTTCCGCACTGCATTCTGATGTGAACCAGCCCAAAGCCTGCCTTTTGTCTCCCTGTGGGAGTATGATATTATGAAGGTGCTTACATACTGTAAAGAAAGTATGCACAATATTTTTTTCTCAGAAAAATTATAATTTAGGATTTATTTATAATTTGCAATACCTTATTATTAGAGTTGAGCGAACCCGGACTGTAAAGTTTTGAAAAAAGTCTGGGTTCGGGTTCGGTATTCGGGTACTTTTTGTACCTTTTCTATAGCTGCAGGGCAGCCAATCAACAAGTGTTTCACTTGTTTGCCCTTAGAAGCCATCACAGCCATGCCTACTAATGGCATGGTTGTGATTGGCCAGTGCATCATGTGACCCAGACTATTTTTGGCGCCTGTTGAATAGCTGCAGGGCAGCCAATCAACAAGAGTTTCACTCATTTGCCCTTAGAAGCTATCACAGCCATGACTACTATTGGCATGGCTGTGATTGGCCAGTGCATCATGTGACACAGCCTCTATATGAGCTGGAGTTACGTATGCCGCGTGTCACATTGTCTCAGGCTAGTGTGGGGAGAGCATGCTGCCGGCACTGTGAGGGAGAGATTACCGATCTAATATGATCTCATCCTGCATTACAGACAGATTACTGGCGGTCCTGTGAGGGGAAAGCTTAGCGTTCTAAAACCATCTGATACAGGAATAGGTACAGTTTACTAGTGCTGTGAGGGATAGATCACCGATCTAATATGATCTCATCCTGCATTACAGACAGGTTCCTGGCGGTGCTGTGAGGGGAAAGCTTAGCGTTCTAAAACCATCTGATACTGAACTAGGTACAGTTTACTAGTGCCGTGAGGGATAGACTACCGATCTAATATTGTCTCATCCTGCATTACAGACAGGTTCCTGGTGGTGCTGTGAGGCGAAAGATTAGTGTTTTAAAACCATCTGATACTGGACTAGGTACACTTTACTGGTGCTATGAGGGACAGATTATTGTTCTAAAATCATCTCACAGAGCTTTGGTGAGAGGTTCCTGCTGCTCCTGTGAGGGACAGATTATTGTTCTAAAATCATCTCATAGTGCTATAGGAAAAGGTTCCTGCTGCTACTGTGAGGGACAGATTATTGTTCTAAAATCATATCATCATATTGCTATAGGGAGAGGTTCCTGCTGCTGCTGTGAGGGACAGATTATTGTTCTAAAATTATCTCATACTGCTAGAGGGAGAGGTTCCTGCTGCTCCTGTGAGGGACAGATTATTGTTCTAAAATAATCTCATCATAGTGCTACAGGGAGAGGTTCCTGTTGCTCCTGTGAGGGGCAGATTATTGTTCTAAAATCATCTCATACTGCTATAGGGAGAGGTTCCTGCTGCTCCTTTGAGGGACAGATTAATGTTCTAAAATCATCTCCTCATACTGTTACAGGGAGAGGTTCCTGCTGCTCCTGTGAGGGGCAGATTATTGTTCGAAAATCATCTCATAGTGCTATAGGGAGAGGTTCCTGCTGCCCCTATTAGGGACAAATTATTGTTCTAAAATCATCTCCTCATCATATTGCTATAGGGAGAGGTTCCTGCTGCTCCTGTGAGGGACAGATTATTGTTCTAAAATCATCTCATCATAGTGCTATAGGGAGAGGTTCCTGCAGCTCCTGTGAGGGACAGATTATTGTTCTAAAATCATCTCATAGTGCTGTAGGGAGAGGTTACTGCTGCTCCTGGGAGGGGCAGATTATTGTTCTAAAATCATCTCATACTGTTATAGGGAGAGGTTCCTGCTGCTCCTGCGAGGGACAGATTAATGTTCTAAAATCATCTCGTCATACTGTTACAGGGAGAGGTTCCCGCTGCTCCTGTGAGGGACAGATTATTGTTATAAAATGATCTCATCATAGTGCTACAGAGAGAGGTTCCTGCTGCTCTTGTGAGGGACAGATTATTGTTCTAAAATCATCTCATCAAAGTGCTACAGGGAGAGGTTCTTGCGGCTCCTGTGAGGGACAGATTATTGATCTAAAACCATCTCATCATAGTGCTACAGGTAGAGGTTTCTGCTGCTCCTGTGAGGGACAGATTATTGTTCTAAAATCATCTCATACTGCTAGAGAGAGAGGTTCTGCTGCTCCTGTGAGGGACAGATTATTGTTCTAAAATTATCTCATCATAGTGCTACAGGGAGAGGTTCCTGCTGCTACTGTGATGGACAGATTATTGTTCTAAATTCATCTCATACTGCTAGATGAAGAGGTTCCTGCTGCTCCTGTGAGGGACAGATTATTCTTCTAAAATCATCTCATAGTGCTATAGGGAGAGGTTCCTGCTGCTCCTGTGAGGGACAGATTATTGTTCTAAAATCATCTCATCATACTGCTACAGGGAGAGGTTGCTGCTGCTCCTGTGAGGGACAGATTATGGTTCTAAAACCATCTCATCATAGTGCTACAGGGAGATGTTCCTGCTGCTCTTGTGAGGGACAGATTGATGTTTTAAAATCATCTCATGGTTCTATAGGTAGAGGTGCCTGATGCTCCTGTCAGGGACAAATTATTGTTCTAAAATCATCTCATAATGCTATAGGGAGAGGTTCCTGCTTCCCCTGTGAGGGACAGATTATTGTTCTAAAATCATCTCATAGTGCTATAGAGAAGGGTTTATGCTGCTCCTGTGAGGGACAGACTATTGTTCTAAAATCGTCTCATCATGGTGTTACAGGGAGAGGTTCCTGCTGCTCCTGTGAGGGACAGATTATTGTTCTAAAACAATCTCATCATAGTGCTACAGGGAGAGGTTCCTGCTGCTCCTGTGAGGGACAGATTATTTTTCTAAAATCATCTCATCATAGTGCTACAGGGAGAGGTTCCTGCTGCTCCTGTGAGGGACAGAGTATTGTTCTATAATCATCTCATAGTGGTATAGGGAGAGGTTCCTGCTGCTCCTGTGAAGGACAGATTATTGTTGTAAAATCATCTCATCATAGTTCTACGGGGAGAGGTTCCTGCTGCTCCTTTGAGGGACAGATTATTGTTCTAAAATCATCTCATAGTGCTATAGGGAGAGTTTCCTGCTGCTCCTGTGAGGGACAGATTATTGTTCTAAAATCATCTCATACTGCTAGAGGGTGAGGTTCCTGCTGCTCCTGTGAGGGACAGATTATTCTTCTAAAATCATCTCATAGTGCTATATGGAGAGGTTCCTGCTGCTCCTGTGAGGGACAGATTATTGTTCTAAAATCATCTCGTCATACTGTTACAGGGAGAGGTTCCTGCTGCTCCTTTGAGGGACAGATTATTGTTCTAAAAGCATCTCATAATGCTATAGGGAGAGGTTCTTGCTGCTCATGTGAGTGACAGATTATTGTTCTAAAAACATCTCATAGTACTATAGAGAGAGGTTCCTGCTGCTCCTGTGAGGGTCAGATTATTGTTCTAAAATCATCTCATCATAGTGCTACAGTGAGAGGTTCCTGCTGTTCCTGTGAGGGACAGATTATTGTTCTAAAATCATCTCATCATAGTGCTACAGGGAGAGTTTCTTGCTGCTCCTGTGAGGGACAGATTTTTGTTCTAAAACCATCTCATCATAGTGCTACAGGGAGAGGTTCCAGCTGCTCCTATGAGAGACAGATTATTGTTCTAAAATAATTTCATAGTGCTATAAGGAGAGTTTCCTGCTGCTCCTGTGAGGGATAGATTATTGTTCTAAAATCATGTCATACTGCTAGAGGGAGAGGTTCCTGCTGCTCCTGTGAGGGACAGATTATTGTTCTAAAATCATTTCATAGTGCTATAGAGAGAGGTTCCTGCTGCTCATGTGAGGGACAGATTATTGTTCTAAAATCATCTCATCATAGTGTTACAGGGAGAGGTTCCTGCTGCTCCTGTTAGGGACAGATTGTTGTTCTAAAATCATCTCATAGTGCTATAGGGAGAGGTTCCTGCATCTCCTGTGAGGGACAGATTATTGTTCTAAATTCACCTCACCATAGCGCTACAGGGAGAGATTCCTGCGGCTCCTGTGAGGGACAGATTATATTTCTAAAATCATCTAATCATAGTGCTACAGGGAGAGGTTCCTGCTGATCCTGTGAGGGACAGATTATTGTTCTAAAACAATCTCATCATATTGCTATAGGGAGAGGTTCCTGCTGCTCCTGTGAGGGACAGATTATTTTTCTAAAATCATCTCATCATAGTGCTACAGGGAGAGGTTCCTGTTGCTCCTCTGAGGGACAGAGTATTGTTCTAAAATCATCTCATAGTGCTATAGGGAGAGGTTCCTGCTGCTCCTGTCAGGGACAGATTATTGTTCTAAAATCATCTCATAGTGCTATAGGGAGAGGTTCCTGCTTCCCCTGTGAGGGACAGATTATTGTTGTAAAATCATCTCATAGTGCTATAGAGAGGGGTTCCTGCTGCTCCTGTGAGGGACAGACTATTGTTCTAAAATAGTCTCATCATGGTGTTACAGGGAAAGGTTCCTGCTGCTCCTGTGAGGGACAGATTATTGTTCTAAAACAATCTCATCATAGTGCTACAGGGAGAGGTTCCTGCTGCTCCTGTGAGGGACAGATTCTTTTTCTAAAATCATCTCATCATAGTGCTACAGGGAGAGGTTTCTGCTGCTCCTGTGAGGGACAGAGTATTGTTCTATAATCATCTCATAGTGGTATAGGGAGAGGTTCCTGCTGCTCCTGTGAAGGACAGATTATTGTTGTAAAATCATCTCATCATAGTGCTACAGGGAGAGGTTCCTGCTGTTCTTGTGAGGGACAGATAATTGTTTTAAAACCATTTCATCATTGTGCTACAGGGAGAGGTTCCTGCTGCTCCTCTGAGTGACAGATTATTGTTTTAAAATCATCTCATTATGCTATAGGGAGAGGTTCCTGCTGCTCCTGTGAGGGACAGATTATTGTTCTAAAATCATCTCATAGTGCTATAGGTAGAGGTTCCTGCTGCTCCTCTGATGGACAGATTATTGTTCTAAAATTTTCTCATAGTGCTATAGGCTGCTGCTCCTGTGAGGGACAGATTATTGTTCTAAAATCATCTCATAGTGCTATAGGTAGAGGTTCCTGCTGCTGCTGTGAGGGACAGATTATTGTTCTAAAATCATCTCATAGTGTTACAGGGAGAGGTTCTTGTTGCTCCTGTGAGTGACAGATTATTGTTCTAAAATCATCTCATCATAGTGCTACAGTGAGAGGTTCCTGCTGCTCCTGTGAGGGACAGATTATGGTTCTAAAACCATCTCATCATAGTGCTACAGGGAGATGTTCCTGCTGCTCTTGTGAGGGACAGATTGATGTTTTAAAATCATCTCATGGTTCTATAGGCAGAGGTTCCTGATGCTCCTGTGAGGGACAGATTATTGTTCTAAAATCATCTCATAGTGCTACAGGTAGAGGTTCCTGCTGCTCCTGTGAGGGACAGATTATTGTTCAAAAAAATCTCATAGTGATATAGGTAGAGGTTCCTGCTGCTCCTGTGAGGGACAGATTTTTGTTCTAAAATCATCTCATAGTGCTATAGAGAGAGGTTCCTGCTGCTCCTGTGAGGGACAGATTATTGTTCTAAAATCATCTCATAGTGTTATAGGTAGAGGTTCCTGCTGCTGCTGTGAGGGACAGATTATTGTTCTAAAATCATCTCATCATAGTGCTGCAGTGAGAGGTTCCTGCTGCTCCTGTGAGGGACAGATTGATGTTTTAAAATCATCTCATGGTTCTATAGGTAGAGGTTCCTGATGCTCCTGTGAGGGACAGATTATTGTTCTAAAATCATCTCATAGTGCTATAGGGAGAGGTTCCTGCTGCTTCTGTGAGGGACAGATTATTGTTCTAAAATCATCTCATAGTGCTATAGAGAGAGGTTCCTGCTGCTCCTGTGAGGGACAGACTATTGTTCTAAAATCATCTCATCATAGTGCTACAGTGAGAGGTTCCTGCTGCTCCTGTGAGGGACAGATTATGGTTCTAAAACCATCTCATCATCGTGCTACAGGGAAAGGTTCCTGCTGCTCCTGCGAGGGACAGATTATTGTTCTATAATAATCTGCTTCTGTGAGTGACAGAAAGATGTTCTAAAATCATCTCATAGTGCTATAAAGAGAGGTTCCTGCTGCTCCTGTGAGGGACAGATTATTGTTCTAAAATCATCTCATAGAGCTATAGGTAGAGGTTCCTGCTGCTCCTGTGAGTGACAGAGTATTGTTCTAAAATCATCTCATGATAGTGCTACAGTGAGAGGTTCCTGCTACTCCTGTGAGGGACAGATTGATGTTTTAAAATCATCTCATGGTTCTATAGAGAGAGGTTCCTGCTGCTCCTGTGAGGGACAGATTATTGTTCTAAAATCATCTCATAGTGCTATAGGGAGAGGTTCCTGCTGCTCATGTGAGGGACAGATTATGGTTCTAAAACCATCTCATCATAGTGCTACAGGGAGATGTTCCTGCTGCTCTTGTGAGGGACAGATTGATGTTTTAAAATCATCTCATGGTTCTATAGGTAGAGGTTCCTGATGCTCCTGTGAATGACAGATTATTGTTCTAAAATCATCTCATAGTGCTATAGAGAGAGGTTCCTTCTGCTCCTGTGAGGGACAGACTATTGTTCTAAAATCGTCTCATCATGGTGTTACAGGGAAAGATTCCTGCTGCTCCTGTGAGGGACAGATTATTGTTCTAAAACAATCTCATCATAGTGCTACAGGGAGAGGTTCCTGCTGCTCCTGTGAGGGACAGATTATTTTTCTAAAATCATCTCATCACAGTGCTACAGGGAGAGGTTCCTGCTGCTCCTGTGAGGGACAGAGTATTGTTCTATAATCATCTCATAGTGGTATAGGGAGAGGTTCCTGCTGCTCCTGTGAAGGACAAATTATTGTTGTAAAATCATCTCATCATAGTGCTACAGGGAGAGGTTCCTGCTGTTCTTGTGAGGGACAGATAATTGTTCTAAAACCATCTCATCATTGTGCTACAGGGAGAGGTTCCTGCTGCTCCTCTGAGTGACAGATTATTGTTTTAAAATCATCTCATTATGCTATATGGAGAGGTTCCTGCTGCTCCTGTGAGGGACAGATTATTGTTCTAAAATCATCTCATAGTGCTATAGGTAGAGGTTCCTGCTGCTCCTCTGATGGACAGATTATTGTTCTAAAATTTTCTCATAGTGCTATACGCTGCTGCTCCTGTGAGGGACAGATTATTGTTCTAAAATCATCTCATAGTGCTATAGGTAGAGGTTCCTGCTGCTGCTGTTAGGGACAGATTATTGTTCTAAAATCATCTCATAGTGTTACAGGGAGAGGTTCTTGTTTCTCCTGTGAGTGACAGATTATTGTTCTCAAATCATCTCATCATAGTGCTACAGGGAGATGTTCCTGCTGCTCTTGTGAGGGACAGATTGATGTTTTAAAATCATCTCATGGTTCTATAGGTAGAGGTTCCTGATGCTCCTGTGAGGGACAGATTATTGTTCTAAAATCATCTCATAGTGCTATAGGTAGAGGTTCCTGCTGCTCCTGTGAGGGACAGATTATTGTTCAAAAAATCTCATAGTGATATAGGTAGAGGTTCCTGCTGCTCCTGTGAGGGACAGATTTTTGTTCTAAAATCATCTCATAGTGTTATAGGTAGAGGTTCCTGCATCTGCTGTGAGGGACAGATTATTGTTCTAAAATCATCTCATAGTGCTATAGGTAGAGGTTCCTGCTGCTCCTCTGATGGACAGATTATTGTTCTAAAATTTTCTCATAGTGCTATACGCTGCTGCTCCTGTGAGGGACAGATTATTGTTCTAAAATCATCTCATAGTGCTATAGGTAGAGGTTCCTGCTGCTGCTGTGAGGGACAGATTATTGTTCTAAAATCATCTCATAGTGTTACAGGGAGAGGTTCTTGTTTCTCCTGTGAGTGACAGATTATTGTTCTAAAATCATCTCATCATAGTGCTACAGGGAGATGTTCCTGCTGCTCTTGTGAGGGACAGATTGATGTTTTAAAATCATCTCATGGTTCTATAGGTAGAGGTTCCTGATGCTCCTGTGAGGGACAGATTATTGTTCTAAAATCATCTCATAGTGCTATAGGGAGAGGTTCCTGCTGCTTCTGTGAGGGACAGATTATTGTTCTAAAATCATCTCATAGTGCTATAGGTAGAGGTTCCTGCTGCTCCTGTGAGGGACAGATTATTGTTCAAAAAATCTCATAGTGATATAGGTAGAGGTTCCTGCTGCTCCTGTGAGGGACAGATTTTTGTTCTAAAATCATCTCATAGTGCTATAGAGAGAGGTTCCTGCTGCTCCTGTGAGGGACAGATTATAGTTCTAAAATCATCTCATAGTGTTATAGGTAGAGGTTCCTGCATCTGCTGTGAGGGACATATTATTGTTCTAAAATCATCTCATAGTGTTACAGGGAGAGGTTCCTGCTGCTCCTGTGAGGGACAGATTATTGTTCTAAAATCATCTCATCATAGTGCTGCAGTGAGAGGTTCCTGCTGCTCCTGTGAGGGACAGATTGATGTGTTAAAATCATCTCATGGTTCTATAGGTAGAGGTTCCCGATGCTCCTGTGAGGGACAGATTATTGTTCTAAAATCATCTCATAGTGCTATAGGGAGAGGTTCCTGCTGCTTCTGTGAGGGACAGATTATTGTTCTAAGATCATCTCATAGTGCTATAGAGAGAGGTTCCTGCTGCTCCTGTGAGGGACAGACTATTTTTCTAAAATCATCTCATCATAGTGCTACAGTGAGAGGTTCCTGCTGCTCCTGTGAGGGACAGATTATGGTTCTAAAACCATCTCATCATAGTGCTACAGGAAGATGTTCCTGCTGCTCTTGTGAGGGACAGATTGATGTTTTAAAATCATCTCATGGTTCTATAGGTAGAGGTTTCTGATGCTCCTGTGAGTGACAGATTATTGTTCTAAAATCATCTCATAGTGCTATAGGGAGAGGTTCCTGCTGCTCCTGTAAGTTACAGATTATTGTTCTAAAATCACCTCATAGTGCTATAGGGAGAGGTTCCTGCTGCTCCTGTGAGGGACAGATTATTGTTCTAAAATCATGTCATCATCGTGCTACAGGGAAAGGTTCCTGCTGCTCCTGCGAGGGACAGATTATTGTTCTATAATAATCTCATCATAGAGCTATAATGAGAGGTTCCTGCTGCTCCTGTGAGGGACAGATTATTGTTCTAAAATCATCTCATCATAGTGCTGCAGGAATAGGTTCCTGCTGCTTCTGTGAGTGACAGATAATTGTTCTAAAATCATCTCATCATAGTGCTATAGGGAGAGGTTCCTGCTGCTCCTGTGAGGGACAGATTATTGTTCTAAAATCATCTCATAGTGCTATAGGTAGAGGTTCCTGCTGCTCCTGTGAGGGACAGATTATTGTTCAAAAAAATCTCATAGTGCTGTAGGTAGAGGTTCCTGCTGCTCCTGTGAGGGACAGATTTTTGTTCTAAAATAATCTCATAGTGCTATAGAGAGAGGTTCCTGCTGCTCCTGTGAGGGACAGATTATTGTTTTAAATTAATCTCATCATAGTGTTACAGGGAGAGGTTCCTGCTGCTCCTGTGAGGGACAGATTATTGTTCAAAATCATCTCATAGTGCTATAGGTAGAGGTTCCTGCTGCTCCTGTGAGGGACAGATTTTTGTTCTAAAATCATCTCATAGTGCTAAAGAGAGAGGTTCCTGCTGCTCCTGTGAGGGACAGATTATTGTTCTAAAATCATCTCATCATAGTGCTGCAGATATAGGTTCCTGGTGCTTCTGTGAGTGAGAGAAAATTGTTCTAAATTCATCTCATCATAGTGTTACAGGTAGACGTTCCTGCTGCTCCTGTGAGTGACAGATAATTGTTCTAAAATCATCTCATCATAGTGCTACAGGGAGAGGTTCCTGCTGCTCCTGTGAGGGACAGATTATTGTTCTAAAACCATCTCATCATAGTGCTACAGGGAGAGGTTCCTGCTACTCCTGTGAGGGATAGATTGTTGTTCTAAAATCATCTCAAAGTGCTATAGGGAGAGCTTCCTGCTGCTCCTGCGAGGGACAGATTAATGTTCTAAAATCATCTCATAGTGCTATAGGGAGATGTTCCTGCTTCTCCTGTGAGGGACAGACTATTGTTCTAAAATCATCTCATAGTGCTATAGAGAGAGGTTCCTTCTGCTCCTGTGAGGGACAGACTATTGTTCTAAAATCATCTCATCATGGTGTTACATGGAGAGGTTCCTGCTGCTCCTGTGAGGGACAGATAATTGTTCTAAAACAATCTCATCAAAGTGCTACAGGGAGAGGTTCCTGCTGCTCCTGTGAGGGACAGATTAATTTTCTAAAATCATCTCATCATAGTGCTACAGGGAGAGGTTCCTGCTGCTCCTGTGAGGGACAGATTATTGTTCTAAAATCATCTCATAGTGCTATAGGGAGAGGATCCTGCTGCTCCTTTGAGGGACAGATTATTGTTCTAAAATCATCTCATCATCGTGCTACATGGAAAGGTTCCGGCTGCTCCTGTGAGGGACATAGTATTGTTCTAAATCAATCTCATCATATTACTATAGGGAGAGGTTCCTGCTGTTCCTGTGAGGGACAGATTATTTTTCTAAAATCATCTCATCATAGTGCAACAGGGAGAGGTTCCTGCTGCTCCTGTGAGGGACAGAGTATTGTTCTAAAATCATCTCATAGTGGTATAGGGAGAGGTTCCTGCTGCTCCTGTGAGGGACAGATTATTGTTGTAAAATCATCTCATCATAGTGCTACAGGGAGAGGTTCCTGCTGCTCCTGTGAGGAACAGATTATTGTTCTAAAATCATCTCATCATCGTGCTAAAGGGAAAGGTTCCTGCTGCTCCTGTGAGGGACAGATTATTGTTCTAAAATAATCTCATCATAGTGCTATAGGGAGAGGTTCCTGCTGCTCCTGTGAGGGACAGACTATTGTTCTAAAATCATCTCATCATGGTGTTACAGGGAGAGGTTCCTGCTGCTCCTGTGAGGGACAGATTATTGTTCTAAAATCATCTCATCATAGTGCTACAGGGAGAGGTTCCTGCTGCTCCTGTGAGGGACAGATTATTGTTCTAAAATCATCTCATAGTGCTATAGGGAGAGGTTCCTGCTGCTCCTTTGAGGGACAGATTATTGTTCTAAAATCATCTCATCATCGTGCTACAGGGAAAGGTTCCGGCTGCTCCTGTGAGGGCCATAGTATTGTTCTAAAACAATCTCATCATATTGCTATAGGGAGAGGTTCCTGCTGCTCCTGTGAGGGACAGAATATTTTTCTAAAATCATCTCATCATAGTGCAACAGTGAGAGGTTCCTGCTGCTCCTGTGAGGGACAGAGTATTGTTCTAAAATCATCTCCTAGTGGTATAGGGAGAGGTTCCTGCTGCTCCTGTGAGGGACAGATTTGTGTTGTAAAATCATCTCATCATAGTGCTACAGGGATAGATTCCTGCTGCTCCTGTGAGGGACAGATTATTGTTCTAAAATCATCTCATCATCGTGCTACAGGGAAAGGTTCCTGCTGCTCCTGTGAGGGACAGATTATTGTTCTAAAATAATCTCATCATAGTGCTATAGGGAGAAGTTCCTGCTGCTCCTGTCAGGGACAGATTATTGTTCTAAAATCATCTCATCATCATGTTTCAGGGAAAGGTTACTGCTGCTCCTGCGAGGGACAGATTATTGTTCTAAAATAATCTCATCATAGAGCTACAATGAGAGGTTCCTGCTGCTCCTGTGAGGGACAGATTATTGTTCTAAAATCATCTCATCATAGTGCTGCAGGAATAGGTTCCTGCTGCTTCTGTGAGTGACAGAAAGATGTTCTAAAATCATCTCATAGTGCTATAAAGAGAGGTTCCTGCTGCTCCTGTGAGGGACAGATTATTGTTCTAAAATCATCTCATAGAGCTATAGGTAGAGGTTCCTGCTGCTCCTGTGAGTGACAGATTATTGTTCTAAAATCATCTCATGATAGTGCTACAGTGAGAGGTTCCTGCTACTCCTGTGAGGGACAGATTGATGTTTTAAAATCATCTCATGGTTCTATAGAGAGAGGTTCCTGCTGCTCCTGTGAGGGACAGATTATTGTTCTAAAATCATCTCATAGTGCTATAGGGAGATGTTCCTGCTGCTTCTGTGAGGGACAGATTATTGTTCTAAAATCATCTCATAGTGCTATAGAGAGAGGTTCCTGCTGCTCCTGTGAGGGATAGACTATTGTTCTAAAATCATCTCATACTGCTTAAGGGAGAGGTTCCTGATGCTCCTGTCGAGGACAGATTATTGTTCTAATATCATCTCATAGTGTTATAGGGAGAGGTTCCTGCTGCTCTTGTGAGGGATAGATTATTGTTCTAAAATCATCTCATAATACTATAGAGAGAGGTTCCTGCTGCTCCTGTGAGGGACAGATTATTGTTCTAAAATCATCTCATAATGCTATAGGGAGAGGTCCCTGCTGCTCCTTTGAGGGACAGATTATTGTTCTAAAATCATCTCACATTCGTGCTACAGGGAAAGGTTCCGGCTGCTCCTGTGAGGGACATAGTATTGTTCTAAAACAATCTCATCATATTGCTATAGGGAGAGGTTCCTGCTGCTCCTGTGAGGGAAAGATTATTTTTCTAAAATCATCTCATCATAGTGCAACAGGGAGAGGTTCCTGCTGCTCCTGTGAGGGACAGAGTATTGTTCTAAAATCATCTCATAGTGGTATTGGGAGAGGTTCCTGCTGCTCCTGTGAGTGACAGATTATCGTTTTAAAATCATTTCATTATGCTATAGGGAGAGGTTCCTGCTGCTCCTGTGAGGGACAGATTATTGTTCTAAAATCATCTCATCATCGTGCTACAGGGAAAGGTTTCTGCTGCTCCTGTGAGGGACAGATTATTGTTCAAAAATAGTCTCATACTGGTGTAGTGAGAGTCTCCTGCTGCTGGTGTGAGCAGTGCATTTCTTGCACAAAAATAAAAAGTGCATCTACGTTGCTGTTTTCCAAAAAAAAAAAAAGAAGAAGAATTTATTAATCTTTTTATGTATTAATAAATTGTGCTACATAGTACATTTGCGTCCAAAATGAGGAGATCGTCAAATAAGGAACGTGGTCGTGGTGCTGCTGGTGCCGGTGAAGTTCCTGTTGCAAGGAGAGGACGTGGTCGATTTGTGGCAGCTACACGCACAAGTGAAACACCTTTCTCAGGTGCGAGTAGCTGACAGAACCTTCAACGTTATATGGTAGGGCCGAATGCCGCTCAACGATGGTGAGACCAGAACAAGTACAGGCGATTGTAGATTGGGTGGCTGACAAAGCCTCCAGTTCCTTCACATTGTCTCCCACCCGGTCCCTTGATGGAAGCTCAGAGTTGGCACCTGAACCCCATGGCCATCTGTCTTTCACCTCAGCCCCTTGTAAATCAGCCAAGCAGTCTGAGCCCCAAGTCATGCAGCAGTCTCTTATGCTTTTTGATGACTCTGTTGGTATGCTTTCCGTGGGCCATCCACATAGCCCTGCCCCAGAAGTGGAAGACATTGAGTGCACCGCTTCCCAACCACTTCTGTTGCAGGATGAGGACATGGAAACAC
Source organism: Glandirana rugosa (assembly GCA_018402905.1). Lineage (NCBI taxonomy): Eukaryota > Metazoa > Chordata > Amphibia > Anura > Ranidae > Glandirana > Glandirana rugosa. The sequence continues at coordinate 264,826 of BLSH010194474.1, forward strand.
CACCGCAGCACGTCCCTGATGATGACGAAACACAGGTGCCAACTTCTGCGGCTTTCCACAGTGTACAGACTGACAAGGAGGGCAGTGGTGAAGGGTGGGTGGAAGATGATGTGGAGGAGGATGATGAGGTCCTAGACCCCACATGGGATGAAGGTCATGCGAGTGACGTGTACAGTTTGGAGGAAGAGGTGGTGGTCGCACAGAGGCACCAGCACAGCAAAAGAGGAAGCAGGTTGCAAAAGCGGAGCGACCTTCCCCTAGACAGTACGCCTGCTACTACCCACCGCACCCAGGGACCTAGCACACCAAAGGCAGCTCAAAGGCGTTCCCCGGTTTTGCAGTTCTTCAGACAATGCGCTGACGATAAGACACGAGTGGTTTGCATGCTGTGCAATGAGAGCCTGAAGCGAGGCACAAATGTTCTAAACCTGAGCACAACCTGCATGATCAGGCATCTACATGCAAAGCACAAGCATCAGTGGAATAAGCACCTCAAAATCCAAGAAAAGTCTTGGCCTCCTCCTGCTTCCTCTTCTGCTGCTGCCTCGGCCTCTTCCTCCACCTCTACAGTGCCAGTATCACCTGCCACCCAGCAAACAGACCATGTGACAGCAACGCCTCCATGTCCACCACCGTCCCCAAGCATTTCCACACGGTCCCATGGAAGCTTACAGCTCTCCATCTCCCAAACACTGGAGAGAAAGAGGAAGTACCCCCCAACCCACCCGCAATCCCTGACCCTGAATGCCAGCATTTCAAATTTCCTGGCCTTTGAAATGCTGTAATTCCGTCTGGTGGACACGGACAGTTTTAAAAACCTGATGGTGGTGGATGTTCCACGGTACGTGGTTCCCAGCCGCCACTACTTTTCCTGGTGAGCCATCCCTTCCCTGCACAAACAAGTTGGGGACGAGATCAATTGTGCACTGCGCAACGCCATCTGTGACAAGCTCCACATAACCACTGGTACGTGGACCAGTAAGCACGGGCAGGGACGCTATATCTCGCTAACTGCACACTGGGCAAATGTAGTGGCGGGTGGGCTTGAAAAAAACAGTGTTGGCTACCTCCTCCACCGCCGCTTCCACCTACACAGCCACGGTCACGGCCTACTCAACCTCCTACTCCACATCCACCTCCTCCATTTTTTTTTTATGTGATTTTAACCTATTTCCCTATCCACATTTGTTTGCAGGGCACTTGTCCTATTCTTATCCCCATTTTGCTTCCTTTTGCAGCCCTCTAGCCCGTTCCAGGACTTTTTTACAGCCATTTTTGTGCCCAAAAGTTCGGGTCACCATTGACTTAAATGGGGTTCGGGGTCAAGTTCGGGTCAAGTTCGATACCGAACCCAAACTTTTTTGTGAAGTTCGGCCGAACCCGACGAACCCGAACATCCAGGTGTCTGCTCAACTCTACTTATTATCTATATGATCACAGTTATTTTTTACATTTAATTTATGAGTTTTATCTTTGCATTAATTAGACTGTATCAGGCAGTTGTTGATGACAGCCTTGTCAAGAACTGCCTTTATTGGGGGCGTGGCTTGCGCGCGCACGAAGATGGCTGCTTAAGCCGTGAGCTCCGTCAGAGACCGGACCCAAAGCGACATACCAAGCGGGCTTTATAACCTACAGCGCCCAAAATCGAACATGGAAACCCCCGCTCACCGCTCCACCGCACAGTGTAAAAGAAAGGAGTCTCGGCAACCCCAGAAGGTGACGGACTTCTTCTTTCGGGCGGCGCCGGCTCCAGAGGGAGGGCAAGATGGCGGCAGTGATCCGACCACGAGCGGCCCCTCGGCCTACACTGATCTCCCAGATGCGGATGACAGCAGAGAGAATGAACAACTCCTCATCTCTCCGCAGCACTCCCAGCCAGCGAGCCCAACATCACACAGCCCAGCAAATGAGGATGGATTCTCCCCACCATGAAGCCAGCGCAGTGAGTACGGCTAATAGGGCTGCAGGCCCTACCATGACTCTATCACCGATAGCAACCTTTCCTACCACCGGACAGCCTGTCCTAGATACCACAATGAAAGACATGCTAATATCACTGCAGTCCTCACTCATGTCCAGCCTGACTTCCCTTATCCACAAAGTGACCACTGATATGCAGCAGATGGATGACAGGGTGCAGTATATGGAAGCTAAAATGGCAGAGTTTACACATACAGTTAATGACCTAGTGGATGTGTATGAGGAACAAAAGGAGGAGAATTGGTGGGTGAGATCTAAATTAGCAAATTTAGAAGACCGCAGTCGCCGCAATAACCTAAAGTTGAGAGGGGTCCCAGAATCAGTTATGCCATCTGATTTACACAAGTATGCAACTGAGTTGTTCTCCTCGCTATTACCAGAAATGCCGCCACTGGAATTGCTGATTGATAGGATCCATAGGATTCCTAAACCCAACCACCTAGCGGACTCAGTTCCAAGAGACACCCTATTAAGGATCTATTTTTTCTCTACCAAGGAACAAATCATAGCAAAGACCAGGGCCATGAAAGTCCTCCCGCATCCCTATGAAGGGATACAGGTGTTCCCTGATCTCTCCCAACATACCCTCCAAATGCGGAGGCAGCTGAGGAATATAACAAAGGCGCTTGCAAATCATAAAATGACCTACAAGTGGCGCTACCCGGCCACTTTACTGGTGACCAGAAACGGTACCCAACATTCTATCTCCTCATTTGAGCATGGCCTAAAAATGCTCCACTCCTGGGGCATTATTCCAGAGCGAGCGGATGATAGAAATAAACCTCCCCCTGGCGACCGGCAGCAGCACAAAGGGACTTCCGGCAAAGGCACACATCGCTGACTGACAATACATGCCCGCTAAAACATTCTAGGCGTGGAACAACCGGTCTAGTCAAAGCTCTAAAGTGATACCCACTGAACTTTACCCCCCAGGCAGCAACCCAAGGTTACAAGGCTGCGTTTCTGTATTGTACCCTCGGGTACCATCTTTTGTCAGCAGAGTTTCAAGTTGTAAACCTGTATTTGCTTTTATTGTTTGTTCTCTATTTTTTCCCTTTGTTTGTATATTTTTCACGTCCTGATTACACATCTCTAAGGAGGCGACTCCCCTACGACATCAAGCAGTCCCATAACAGAAGACGCATCGATCAGGTCCACTCCGACCAACTCTCAACCACACATACCATCTACTCAGCCTGAGACCGCGGAACCAGATCAGTAGAAATCGTCAACTGTGAGTAAAACCAACCTACACCATTCATCCAGCACCATGCCCATCAAAGTTTTGTCTATTAATGCTAACGGGCTGAATCACCCCGCCAAACGCTCGTCACTTTGGAAATTAGCAACTTCTACCAACTGTGACGTGCTTTGCGTCCAAGAGACACATTTTTTAAAAGACTACCACCCACCTTGCTCACATCGTCAATTTCCACACGTATTTGAAGCTTCCTACTCCAAGAAGCAAAGAGGCATACTTGTCGCCATAAGGGACTCTGTCCATTTTCAGCTACACCAATCCATAAGTGATCCGGAAGGGCGCTTCTTGATACTGATTTGCTCAGTGAATGACACTCCCCTGACTCTGGTCTCCATCTATGCCACCAACCAAAGGCAAATCCCCTTTCTGAAGGGCATTCTTAAAAAGACTGAAAATCTTAAACAGGGCAATCTTCTACTCTGCGGTGACTTTAACCTAGTACCGGATAACTCCATGGACTCTTCTGGGAAGACTCTCAGACAGGCCCCCTCGCTGGGGCATCTGCTCTCTGAAAATGAGTTGTATGATATTTGGCGTTGTTGGCATGCCAGCGAGAGAGATTACACTTTTCTCTCTCCCAGGCATCACACATACTCGAGGATAGATTTATTTTTATCTCATAAGGAAATTCTGCATAATGTCACTGCAGTGGACATTCTGCCCACCACCTGGTCGGACCACGCCCCGATTATATTGACCCTAGCAGACACCAACTACAATACCAGGCCGCTACTGTGGCGAGCCAGTAAGTGTCTCATTCACAATCCTAAATACAACACTGCTCTAAGAAAGCAACTAGAAGACTACTTTCACACAAATGTGGGGTCAACGTCGGACCCGGTGGTGGTGTGGAATGCCCACAAGGCAGTACTTAGAGGTGCTTTCATTCAGATGGGTTCCAGGGAAAAGAAAAGGAAACTTAATCGAATAGACATGTTGACTAAAGAACTGACAGACCTAGAGACTCAAAACAAAGCGTCACCCACAGACCAATTATCCAACAAAATATTCTCACTGCGTCTTGAACTCAGAACCCTCTTACTGGAGAGCCATGACAGGGCACAGAGAAAATATAAGGCCACACTATACAGTACAAGCAACAAAGCAGGCAAGGCACTGGCAACGTATTTAAAGGGCCAAAGGTCTAAGACAAAAATAACACAACTATTCCACCACACCTCCAACGAAAAGCTATTGAAACCTCAGGACATAGCAGACGCTTTCAGTTTCTATTACAAAGACCTGTACAATTTAAACTCGGACCCTCACACGCACCAACCCTCTCCCAACAAAATCAAGCAATTCCTAGACCAAATTCAGTTACCCTCTCTAGATGACCAACAACTAAAGTCGCTAAACGAACCCTTTACTTCATCTGAAATCCTAGAAGTAATCCATGCGTTACCCAACTCGAAAGCGCCTGGACCCGATGGGTTTACAGGCGAATATTATAAATCGTTCGGCGATATTTTGTCCCCCCATCTACGCGACGCCCTCAACTCATCGGCATCCAAAGCTTATTTGCCCCCAGAAATGCTAGAAGCAATTATAATCACACTTCCGAAACAGGGCAAAGAACCTACGTACCCCCAAAATTTCCGCCCAATCTCGCTTCTTAATATGGATTCCAAAATTTATGCAAAACTACTAGCCAATAGGATAGCCAAAATACTACCTACTCTAATCCATAACGACCAAACGGGCTTCACGAAAGGTCGCCAGACCTCTGACGCTACTAGGAGGCTAATTAACATCATCCACTATGTAGAAACCACGGGAACGCCTTCTCTGCTTCTGTCACTAGACACAGAGAAGGCGTTCGACAGGGTGCATTGGAAGTATCTAACTATGGTTCTGGAAAAATTTGGTTTTAAAGGACAAATCTTAAATGCCATAATGGCACTATATACTAATCCCTCTGCAAGAGTATACACCCAAGACGCCATATCAGTACCATTTCGAATTTCGAATGGGACAAGACAGGGATGCCCCCTGTCCCCTCTGATTTTTAATATGGTGATGGAGCCATTGGCTGAACACATCAGAACTAACCCCAAGATCTCAGGCATCACGATAGCAGCAAGGGAGCACAAGATCAGCCTCTTCGCTGATGATGTTATCCTAATTTTAAGCAATCCCAACTCATCCTTTCCAGAAGTCCAAACTATTCTGAACAAATTCAGTGAGATTTCGCTATATAAAGTAAATGACACCAAATCATCGGTTCTGCCCATAAACGTTGACGCCACTTCACACATATACCTCCAGACACAACACCCATACTCTTGGATAGAGGACAAAATCCCATATTTAGGCATTCAACTAACTAAAACCACCAAAAACCTATTTAAAGCCAATTATCTCCCCTTGAAACAACGCCTACAACAATACCTCAGTTCACTATCCAGATATGAACTATCCTGGATGGGTAAGCTAGCAGCCTTTAAAATGATTTTTCTCCCTCAAATGCTGTACATTTTCCACACACTTCAAATACCTATCCCATTGAGCTATTTCAAGTCCCTTCAAACCACCTTATCAAGATTCTTATGGATGGGCAAGAGGCCTAGGAGCTCTCATCACATATTAATTAAGCACAAACTAGCGGGAGGGGCGGGTCTGGTGGACATCAAAGATTACTTTCTAGCAGCAACTCTCACCAGCCTAAAGGACTGGTTCCGCCCGACCCCCACTACCGCTTGGGGACAAATAGAAGCCTCATACTTAATCAATAAATCCCTTAAATCCTGGATTTTCAGTATCCGATGGGGTATCAGGGCACCGCCCTCACTACCCCCGACTATGGTCGCCACAGCTTTGGCGTGGAAGACATTACTTCATGCCTCGAATGCTGTATCAGATGGGGTCCAGGTTCCCATACCACTTCAATCTCTTCAATACATCATTCCCTCATTCCCGACAACACAATGGTTAGAAAAGGGCATTCTCTCCATTGAGGACCTCTACGACGCGAATACCATACACCCTTTCGAGACACTCCAGCAGTTATATGACCTCCCGACATCGGAATACTACAACTACATAAGATTAAAACATGGACTCAGTCAACATAAAAAACCAATCACCATGCTACCTAGACATATATGGACATATCTCAACCCGGTGGGAAGCGAGATTAGAGGAATCTCTACCGTTTACAAATCACTCCAACTGAAAGACATGCTACACAAAACAAATAACTTGGTGCTCTGGGAAAAAGATCTAGGCGAAAGCTACTCAACACAACAATGGCGATCAGCACTACAACACACCTTCTCGGCCACTAGGAGCGCCTCTATGTGGGAACTAACATTTAAAATAACGCAGAGATGGTATCTCACCCGAGTGCGGCTGGCCAAATTCTATAAAAACCAAGACCCCTATTGCTGGAGACAATGCGGTCTCAAGGGAGACCTCTTCCACTTGATGTGGGGATGCCCGTGTCTACGCACCTACTGGAGTGAGGTCTTCTCGTTAATCACAGAGATAATCCAACTAAACACATCACCATCACCCCAAATGGCTATTTTAAGTCTGGGGATCGACAAATATCCCTCCAATACTCGCCCTCTAATCCTAAACATTCTCCTGGCAGCTAGAATAAACATCACACGCAGGTGGAAGTCAACATCGCCCCCCACGACCAATGAAGTAATCGACACTTTAGCCCTCCACAACACTTATGAAAACCTGATGGCCTTCCAACTTAATAATGTAAGATCCACAAACATAAAATGGAACAGGTGGACACAATGGTACAACGACCGCTTCGGGAATAACTAGAGACTACATTTCATTGATAGGATTTTGCACTCGGGGTCTCCTGGGGACTCCCGGTGCCCCCACACCGCCGCTAATGACCCCAGTGGGAGTGACGGTGTGGTCCGGAGGCACTGGGAAGAACCACGGGGAAACCCGTGAGTATAACTAGGGACACCCCCGCTCGCTAGTAGACCTCTGCGGGTCCTGAGTGGGGATCCCATAGCGTTCTCGATGGTATAGAGTCAAAGCCAACTAGTTCTGTTTAGTGACCTAACCGTTAGGTAAAGACGGATGTGCTTATTTTGAGATGTGGGACAATTTCTACAAACTTCTACTTTCTGAGATATGTTCTGTTTGATATGTTACACTTGATTTATCTATGCAAGATAAAACCGCAAAGTTATGTTATATGTGTAAAGCTGTTTATTGCAACTAAATAACGTTGTATTGTTATAATCAAAAACTTTTTCAATAAACATTAATTGGAAAAAAAAAAAAAGAACTGCCTTTATTGTCCCTGCAACCCCTGTTTCTTTTTCACCTCATATAAAAATATTACAACATTCTGCACTCACAAAAGCCATGCAGCTTCACCCCAGGTTATTAAAATGTAGCTTTGTAGTTGCAAATTCACCATGAATGTAAAGCACTCTCTGACATAACATGCACAATAGTGCAGGTACCTAAAGCATATGTAGGGCCACGTCCAACCATTGGTCCAGCTTGGACACCCAAAAATTAATGAAAGTGATGATTTAAACAGAGCGCATTCCAAAAAAAGCATACAGTCCCCCAGGTTATCAAAATGCAGCTTCTCAACTACAAATTTAGCTTGCTGTATAATATACCCTCTTTGATACAATATGACAGCAGGGCAGGCTAGTACAGAAAGCACATGTAGGGCCACTTACAGTCAGTGATCCAGCCTGAATGCATAATACTTAATGAATGTGATCAGTAAAACAGTGTGCACCCTTGTCCCAGGTGATCAAAACGTATCTCCTGAGTCACAAGGCTGTCTCTGACATGACACATACAACAGGGAAGGCTAGAGCCTTAAGTACATGTAGAGCCACTCCAAACCAGTGGTGGAGCCCAGACACCTAAAAGTTAATGAATGTGATCACTTATAAACACTGTATTTAAAATCTTGTTGTCCCCTACCTGCCTGCAAGGCAAGGAAAGCATTATGTAAAAACAAAAAATCAAAGCATAAAAAATGGTGGTGGGAGGGAAAATAGGTGGGTCCGCACCATTATTTAGCTCTCTGCACTTTCAAATGTTTTGCCCTGTCCATCTTTGCTTCGAACCATGGACCTCTCAATCCTTGAACAAGAAGCCTGGATATGGTTTTGTCTGAGCTATAGAAATGCTCTTTTTTAACATTAGATACATTCCTATCTGTATTTTCACCTACAAGGTGGGATACCTTAAAGCCATCACTTTTGCAAGAAAAGTTTCTGAGCTAGTAGCATTATATTTATATATTTTTCACTGGTACAAGGTGGTGTTTAGGCCTAGGGTCTTCTTTTTGCTAAGGTAGATCTCAGGTAGCATTGCCGTCCTTGTCCGTCCTGAATGATGGCCAGCCTATGCACTTTGGTTTCCCCTTGCAGCTATGCCTCCTGTGCTGGTTAATAAAGCTCTCAGGCCAAATAAATGTAATGACATCTAAGGCAAATGAGGGGGAAAAATAGGGAGTTCTTTGAAGCACACTTCTGTTGTTTAGGAGTGTGCAGTGACATGTCACACACAAAGAACAGATTTGCCTGTTTCAGCAACAAGTGTAAAATCAATAACATTTTGTGGAAGGGCATTCCTTTCACATTGGGTGATCCTATTTTATCTATGCCTACAGGCAAGTGGATCCAGCCACCATCAGGGGATGTTCTACAAAAGGTTCCATACTGTGCCACCATGGAGTGGTGCACATTGTGCTCCCTCTTGGATATGGTATGGTGAAAGGTTCCCTGTACAATTCTCCCCTTTAATTGGGGGATGAAACACTCCCTCCAACTCCATAAATCTCCCCCAAATTTACACCTCCACCACAACACTCCTACTCCTCACTGCAAGTACCCAATCCCTCCTCGCTCTCTTTACTAACAGTTACTCAACCCTCCTCCTTCTTTTACTTCTCTGCCTCCTGCTGCCTCTGCCTCACTTGAATGGAGGCATTAGGCAAAGGAACATCCTCACCCTAAGGCAGCAGGGAGTCCTCCTTTTGCTCCTGCTGCTGTGCCTCCTGGGCCAGATGTATTAAACCATGCAGTGTATGTTTTTGGAGGAATACCAGATGGATTATGTTGCTAATTACTCCCATTGTGGCTCATCATTCTGGTTACCTCTTCATATGGTTAAATCTTGAATAGGGAGCCACCAATGTGGATGCAGTCAGGTGATGCTGGCTACATGACCAAAATAAAATGTGTGGCATAATGCATAGCAGGAGAATGGCAGGCAGCTTGTGTTGACTGCATTTTGGCAAGGCAAACACTCAGTGGCTATGCTATAAGCACCAGAACTGTCTGCACACTCTTCTTGCCTGTGGCAGGACACCTTGTAACCCAGGGTACCTTACCAAAAAACCCTGCACAACTATGCTCGGGACATGTTGCCAGGCAAGCTACATGTAAATTAACTTTCTGAAGGGTGGCCAGAAGGTTGATGTTGTTGCCACACACGACCTGGTCTAGCACATTCTGGTTTCGGGTCAGCCACCTCTCAGATTACCTGAAGAGTTTGCAGAGTATGGCTTCTGTCCTCCAGGCACATTAGCTGAAAAACAGTGTAGCAGCATTTGCCAGAGTAATTGCATAGGCTCTGGGGCCAAATTTTAGGTGGATACCTGTCACTATGGTGTTGTACAGCTGACTCTAGTCACAGGAGAACAAAAATAAGTGTATTCCTGTGACTCATAAGGGAAGCATAGCCAACTACAATTTGGTCATACTCCTCTTTTATTCCTACGTTATTCCTTCACTGGACTAGATTATAATATTAATAATATCTTTAACAAATGCTAAAATGTGGTAAACAAACTATAAATGTCTTACAGTTTTTCAGACTATTTGCAAAAGGCATATTTCTGGTTTGCATTTTAACTTTTTTTATTTGAGGGTCCAGATAACTAGTTACAGTGAGGGAAAATGGTAGTTGATCTGCTGATTTTGTATGTTTGCTCACTGACAAACAAATAATCAGTCTATAATTTTAATGGTAGCTTTATTTTAACAGTGAGAGACATAATAACATCAAAAACATCCATAAAAGGCATTTCAAAATAGTTATAAATTGATTTGCATTTTAATGAGTGAAATAAGTGTTTCACCCCTTCGCAAAACATGACTTAGTATTTGGTGGCAAAACACTTGTTGGCAATCACAGAGGTCAGGCATTTCTTGTAGTTGGCCACCAAGTTTGCACACATCTCAGTAGGGATTTTGTCCCACTCCTCTTTGCATATCCTCTCCGAGGCATTAAGATTTTGAGGCTGATGTGTGGCAACTCAAACATTCAGCTCCCTCCACATATTTTCTATTAAGGTCTGGAGACTGGCTAGGCCACTCCGGGATCTTAATATGCTTATTCTTGAGCGACTCTTTTGTTGCCTTAGCCATGTTTTTTGGGTCATTTTCATGCTGGAATACCCATCCACGACCCATTTTCAATGCCCTGGCTGAGGGAAGGAGGTTCTCACCCAAGATTTGATGGTACATGGCCCCGTCTATTGTTCCTTTGATGCAGTGAAGTTGTCCTGTCCCCTTAGCAGTAAAACACCCCCAAAACATAATGTTTCCACCTCCATGTTTTTTATTCCAAAGTTTTTATTTTGTTTTTCACAGAAATACAAACGGGTATAACTAAACAAGGGCAGTCTTACATTAAGATGTAATAAGGATACTCAGTTGAACAAAGGTATATGACAAAACAAGATATCAGACATAGGTAATCAGAATAAACACTATTAGATGTTGAACTTGGGGTAAGCTGTGATGGTCCCCGTCTCCAGACACCCCGGCAGGGACCAAGCTTTGTCAAGGGAGGGGGGGGACAACCCGTATATCCTGAAGTTATATTTTCCCCCAATATTTTATTGGAGCAGTAGTAATCATATCAGGGCAAGTCATAACACAACAAATGTTACCATCTCTCGTATACAGCATGGCTATAGAAGAGGGACCTTAGGCGTTTTACCCCAGGTCGGTTACATGACATCATAGCTATTGAGCTAGTCTGAGAACTTAGAGTGTTCCAGATATGTTGTTTTACCAGACATACATCACTGCCTCAACTCGCCAGTCACCCCCTGTGGGAGCTTAACTGTGACCGAGGGTTCGAGACAGCGAGAGCCATCCTTTGTCATCTTGACTTCCATAATAAACTAAAATGATCTTTAACTTTCAAACAGAAATGCATTTGAACTTCGTATAACCTCTTTGGGACCACCCAAAAAAGGGATAAGGGGGGGGGAGGGAATATCCTTCTGAGTTTTGTTGTCGTTTATTGGAATGGTGCTGTGGTGGGGGGAAGAGGATAAGGGTGGAGTTGAAACGTTGTTAGTGGGGGTGAGCTTCCTTCTCCTCTGAGCGTTGGAGGTCTGATTGAGAACTTCCTTCATTGATTGATTAGTTTCCAATATTCTGTCGTAATTTGGAAGTGATGCCAGCAGGCCCAGATTTTCCTGTATTTGTTTGAGGTGTCATTTGTTTGGCGCATTAATTCCTCTATCTCTGCTATTTTGTTTATGCGTTTTATCCAATCATTTAAGGATGGGGGGAATCTGATTTCCATTTCGCTGGAATACGCATTTTTGCTGCATTAATCAGGTGTAACGCAAGTGAGCGGTGGTAGTCTTTTCTTGGGATGGTTGAGTGGTGCAACAGCATCTGGACTGGGGAGAGTTCAATCTGGAGAGTGGTGATTTGAGAAGTGAGGCATTGGATTTCTTCCTGGGGGAACGAAAACGCGTTAAGATATAACATCATAGTCCAATATATACCAAGAAGTCTCTCGGACCATACGCCAATGATTGTGACAATAAGCATGGCGGAGAGAAATGGTAGAAGGGAATGGAAGATGAATCCACGCTGGCTGGGTCTAATAGGGGATCCCGAAGGAATGAAACGCCAAATTAAAGAGTACCTCGAAAGGAACCAGGGAACTGCCCCCATGGGAGTGGTTTGGGATTCACTTAAAGCCTTTCTAAGAGGGACATTAATACAAAAGATATCACAAAGTAGAAGGTCAGCTAAAGAAAAAGAAAGAGAGGCAATGGAAAAAGTGGCAGGGGCAGAAAGTAGATATATAAAGAACCCAGTGTCGGTAGAATTTGATAGGTGGATAGAAGAACAACAGAAGTAGAAACAACTACTCCTAGAAGAGGTAGAAAAAACAAAAATGCTTAGGGAACAAGAGGCTTATGTGGAAGGAGAGAATGTAGGACATATGCTAGCGGTGGTGGCAAGAACTAACTCTCCCAAGACAAAGATTGCGGCAATTAGAACAACTGAGGGAGGGATCACCACAGAAAGGGCGGAAATGGGGGAGGAATTTGGGAAATTTTTTTAGGGAACTATATAGAACAAGAGGTCAGGAGGAAGAAGGGGAGACACGGGATTTCCTCTTAGGACTGGAGATCCCGTGCCTTTCAGAGGAGCACAGAGAGAGACTGGATAGCCCGATAACGGTAGAAGAGATACTAGAAACAATTAAAGCAATGGCAAATCAAAAATCGCCGGGGCCAGATGGCCTGCCAGCAGAGATATACAAAGAATATGGGGAGGTTCTGGCAACCGCCCTCTTGAAAGTGCTGGATACGGCGCGGGAAGAGGGGCATCTGCCAGAATCCATGATGGAATCTACTATCGTGGTAATACCAAAAGAGGATAAGGATCTATTAGACCCAGTATCCTATAGGCCAATAGCGCTCTTGGGGTCAGACACTAAGATCCTGGCGGGGGTGTTAGCTGCTAGGTTGAAGGCGGTAATAACAAGATACGTACATCCTGACCAGACAGGCTTTATGCCTGGACGGAATATAAGCACTAACATTAGGAGGGCATACTTAAATCTCCAAATACCAACAACAGATAAAGGATCAAGGGCATTGATGGCACTAGATGTAACAAAAGCATTCGATAGTGTAGAATGGCATTACCTGTGGCGGGTGTTGGCGAGGTTTGGCTTTGGAGAAGGGTTCGTTGGATGGGTGAGAATGCTTTAGGAAAAACCAAAGGCGAAGGTGTGAATAAACAATGAGTGCTCAGAGGCCTTCCAATTAACCAGGGGAACGAGGCAGAGGTGCCCGTTGTCACCCCTCCTCTTTGCTCTGGCATTAGAACCCCTGGCAATAGCAATAAGGGCATCAGTAGAGATTAAAGGATTCCAAAGAAAGACAGGAGAGGAGAAACTGGCAATGTATGCAGACGACATTTTGTTATTCCTGGGGGATACACAGACATCTCTAAAAGCGGCAATGAAACTGATGGAGGTGTTTGGGAAGATCTCAGGATTAAGCATAAATTGGGAGAAATCATATCTATTACCGCTCGACACAGAGGAAACAACAGAGAGGCTGAACAGTATGGGTCTAAAAGTAGTGAACAAAATAAAATATTTAGGCGTCCAAATAAGTAAAAATCCCCAAGAGTATATAAGAGACAACTTGGAGCCACTAATAGAGAAATTTAAAAGTAAAAAAAAATATGGAATAAACTACCGCTGACAGTTGCAGGCAGAAGTAACCTAATAAAAATGGTATGGCTACCTCAACTGCTATACATAATGCAAAATTCCCCGATTTGGATCCCGAAATGCTGGTTCCGGAAGATAGAAACAATTTTCCGAGAACTAATATGGAAAGGAAAACACGCTAGGATAGGACTACAAGCGCTACAGAGGCCCAAAGAAGAAGGGGGGCTGGAAATACCCCAACCTTGGTGCTATTTCTTAGCAGCAAAATTGGTACATCTGGGAGGGTGTGGAAGGCAAAAAGAGGGAAGTACAGCAAGGAACTTGATGGAGGAAGGAACAGCCCAGGGTTTAGTAGTGGAAGCATTGGAGGCAGGACACTTCTCAATTAGGACCCCCACGTTCGATTTAACTAGGAAAATATGGGAAACAGCAAAAAAGATCTTGGGTTACGAAGGGTTTACAAAATAGTCACCGATATGGAACAACAAATTCCTGGAAGAACTAGAGGAGGTGGGGAAAAACGGAGAGTGGGAAGGGAAAAATATAAATAGACTGACTCAATTATATAATAACACGACATTGAAATCTTTCCAGGAACTAATGGCTGAATATGGGATAACTAGACAGTCCTTCTATGTATATCTCCAGTTGAGACACGGCCTAGGGAAGCAATTCAAATCCAATTCATTAAAATGGTGTGAAGTAACAAAGCTCCAAAAAGTAATAGAGGCAAAACAAACAAAAGGAATGATAACAGCACTATATAAGGATATATGTGATGCAAGGTGGAGGGGAAAGGAGGAACTTGGGTTCATAAAAAAATGGAGGGAAGATCTGGGAGAAATAAAAATGGAACAGTGGGAAAAAAAATTAGAAATGGGTCCCGAGATATCTCTGTCTCCATCGCATAGGATCTCGCAGCTGTTCTTAATACATAGATCATACTATACACCACAGAAACTTTTCCGATTTGGTCGGAGACAGGATGCGAAGTGTCCTAGGTGTGGAGACAGAGAGGGAGATTTGATTCACATGATGTGGAGATGCCCAAAACTACACAGATACTGGGAAGAAATAGTTAAAAATATAAACCAAGTATTTAAAACAACAATAGACTTGATCCCTGTGGTGTGTATATTGGGGTATATAAATGAGAAAATGGCAAGGGAGAAAAAAACAGCAATAGCAAGAAGTCTATTCGTAGCGAGGAAAACAATAGCAAAGAGATGGATAGCAGAGAACCCCCCGACCCAAATAGAATGGCTTAAAGAAATAATAATAAATAATAAAATGATAAGGAAGGAAAAATACGTCTATATTAAGAGAAGGAAAGAGGAGGAATACAGTAAGATGTGGGGGAAATGGCTAGAGAATACAAACTCAAACCTAAATAGCATTATATAAGTAGGAATAAAAGAGGGAAGGTGACGGCAGTATAGAAGACAGACTAAATCAAAGGAAGAATGCAAGGACGGAATGAATGGAGGGAGAGTTGGGCTTTATATCTTTTTTCGCTTTTTTTTATTTTTAGAAAAAAAAGAATAAATTAAGAGAAGTGAGGCGTTGGATTTCTTCCCAGTAGGTTTTAAGCATGGGGCAGGTATCAACATCTAAATATCTTCAACAGTTGGTGGGATTATATCTGCATAAAAAGGAAGGAATAGTAAA
>BLSH010194474.1:292144-311056 GCA_018402905.1 Glandirana rugosa
CCGGCAGACTTTCTCCACATTTTCTGGACATGCCCCAATATACAACCCTTCTGGGCGGGGGTGGCTTCGGCCATACAATCCGTGACCACTATTCAAATTCCCCAGGAGGTGGGGGTCTGCCTGCTGGGTCTGGTGGGCGCCCTAGCATACACCCGGGCCTCTAGAACGTTGATAGGGTTGCTCCTGTTCTATGCCAGGAAAGACATCCTCCTACACTGGAAATCCCCGTCAGCTCCAACTCTGGCATCCTGGAAAAAATTAATTAATGTTAACCTGCCGCTATACAAGGCTACTTACTTGGCGAGAGGATGCCCAAAAAAATTTCATAAAGTTTGGGACATCTGGGTAGAGGACCTGTCTACCAATTCCGATCCTGAACCCTCCAGCTAGTTCAGGCCAGGGTGGGGGTAGAGTTATGTGTAAGAACGTGACAAACCACTGCCCACCCCATAAACTATGTAAAGGGGTCTCTCTCCTGAACGAAGACCGAAGTGCCCTATGGATGGCTGCTGCCTATACCTTCCGACAATTCAAGTGCCTACTGGAGCGAGGAGTGTTATTAGTATAGAGGTTGTGTTAGATTGTTGCGATGTGTTAACCTGAGCCTGGGTATGCCCGATAGGCTCTGTTTTGTAACTAAAGTGAAAATCAATAAAAAGAATTTAAAAAAAAAGAAACTCTTTCTAAGTAACCTATATAAATGGGGTATGACCGATTGGTTGACTTCAGTTCACTTGGACACAGCAGAGGTCATGTCCACAAAAGCTTTTTATTTTATAGTGATCCCTGGAGCGGAATGGGTTGGTGTCTATCTTCCAGGTTACAGTTTGTTCCCAACTGGGGTGACTGGGGGGGACAGCGGGACCTCTCCTGCCTGGGAGCTATATTTTTTTCTTTTTGTTATTTTACTTTCCTTCGACTTTTGCTTCTTCCTTTTATTCCCAACGGTGTCTTATATTTGTAAAACAGACTATGTATATTTCTTACAATATCCCGTTTTATAGGCATGTGCTTGCTTTCTTTTGTGAATTTTATACGAGAGTATTTGATTAACAGATTCTAACTTTCTATAAATGTCTCTTTTGTTAAACTAAAAAATTTTCAAGAAAAAGTTTTGAAACTAAAGAGGGCTTTCCCGCCATTCAGAGGGATCATTGTTTGGCAATTGGGGACAATGTAGCTATGGGTTGGATGCAAGTGAGATATGGCACGCGATTTGTAAGCCCATTGAAATTGTTGAATTGTCTAGGAAGCCAGAAGGGTGAAGATAACTGGGTGCATGTTCAGCATGGTATGGATAGCTGGGATGGTAAGGTGTAGATTGTGAATGAGCCCCTGGAAATAGTGTTTACTGTGCTAGCCCACATTATTTGTGTATTATATAGGGGGTGTCCAGATTCAAACTTCCCTAGTTAGTGAGCCTAAGGTTAACCTTGATATAAGGTAGTCCCGTCACCTGTTTGTAAGCATATGGGCAATAATCTCCATATGTCTTTCTGGGATTAAGATGCATCCCTATAGGTTTGTATGGCTTATGTAACCTCGCCTAACATACATGAAATATTGAATAAATAAAATAAAACACTGCGCTCAATACAATTGTGCTTCTAAACGTGTACAACTATCACTAAAGTAATCTTGTAATTAAACATCAGAAAGTGCTGCTGCTTAAAAGTGACTTTGTGCATAAATGGAAAACCTGTGAAACAATGTTTTCAGCAGCGCACCTACATCAAAAAATGCATAAGTATTGACAAAGTCCAGTATGAAATAAATACTGTGAAAAAAGTGCATGTGCTAAACAAGTCCAAAAAGATTTAAAAAAAAATGTCCTCTGAAATTGTCCAACAAAGTGTTCCAGGACTGGTGTAATTTCAAGCCTGGAAGTAATCCTCCACCAATATCACCACGTGAAGACTCTACACACACTGAGGCTCACCAGAAGTTCTGAGGTCGAACAGCATAACTCATAAGCCATCCGACATATTCCATCTGAGTGCTCATCAGAACCCCCTACTTTTAACGTCTTTGTGTGCCCAGGGGAGGTACCAGGGACAGGACACATTCACGTAGGTTCCAGGCACGCCGTCTGGCCAGCAGGCGTAGTCGTCAAACGTTCGATTTTAGAAGCTGCCTATCGGGGTGAGTGGGGCCTGTTGCAAGGAGCTCAGACATTGCTCTCTGTATTCTCTCCACTTCTGGACTGTATCGGATAAAGACACGGCCGCACTCTGTATATAACAGAGAAAAGATACACCTCTGCTGAAAACATTGTTTCATAGGTTTTCCATTTATACATGAAACACTGTAAACAGTTTAAACATTTTAAACAGTTTTAAACAGTTTTTTAGCAAGATTACTCCAATAGAATACCCAAATCTGTTCTTCCAATGGGGCTGATAGTAGTATGTTGTTTTAGTGGATTGTGAAGCAGGGCTTCGTACTTTGGAGGGGCGTGAAAGGAGTGAAGAGAATGAGGGTGCCCCTCCTTTAATTATATTTAGCTACAAAGGGGGAGCCCGGCTTCTGTGGTTAGCCCATGATGGCATTGACGCCATCTCAAAGCACTTTGATAAAGTCCGAGATTGGCGGACAAAATGCATCAGTGTTTGCATCATCCCGCGTGACAGGGACACCTCAGCTGACCACCTCCACCACCCCCACTGTGGGGGTATTTATAGCCTCCCAGGGTGAGTAATCAGTTCCAGCTTTGGCACTTGGACGGCTCCCCAGGCTTGGCTATTTCACCTGCATATACTTCCTACTGCAAGTTAAGGTGAGCAACCATCTGAGATTGTTCTCTACACTTTGGATTTTCAGAATTTTCGGACTGTGCACTATTGTGCAATTTATTGCAGTCGGTGTGGTTTTTTTTTTTCCCAAAACACTACCGTTCACTTATGCAGTGGGGAGTTACCTTTGTGACTCCGTGTATGCAATATGACATTCTTTCTATTTCGCATGATTCCTTGTTTATATATATAGCCTATGCAGGCATATATTACAAACATTTTTTATATACATTACCTGGTCACCTTGTGGTTATATCATTATACTGTGTTTTTATGATTTCCTTAGGAGTTCCTTTCCCCATTTTGTACATCCGGTCCTTGTGAACACTCATATAGGCCTGCAGATTTGAGCCACCTGGGAGCCAGGTTCTATCCTTGTAGTGGGGAGGACCTGGAGGATTCAGTTCAAGTTTGTGAATACTTTATTCAATTTGGGTAAGCCTCATGATTTTTTGTCTCAGCTACATCTAAGACACGCATTTATATGTATCTCTGTAACCTATTGATTGCTGGATAAGATATGTACAACTGCTTATTCTGCTATGTGTTTGTATTGAATGCCTTTACTATGATATACATTTTATTTTATAGAAATAATATTGTTGGCATTACAGTATTCCCCTGAGGAAGATAGAATACACTATGTGATATCGAAACATGTTGGGAAATACGTCATAATCACCAGTTGGTTCTTCTACCTTATCCACTGCGTGGTATTCGTATTCTGTATTCCCTTTTGATGTCTGCAGCTGACTGCTTTAATGCATATTTTATATGTGTTTTTTTTTATTGCATACCGATAAACTATGTATATTAATTCTTTTACACATTTGTACTGTGTTTGAGCACCCACCCATAAAATCCCCTTTTCTTGGGGCCACCCTATCCTTCGCTGGGATGTGGTGGTGAGCTCATTGTCTAGGAACCCATACCAGGGCTTCCTTTCCTTTTTTGCCCCCACGTGATCGGAGCCTGCATGCCCATGTGACACGGACAGCCACTCCTACCGTTGCCCTGTTTGCATCCGACGGCGCAGCTACACCGCATGGATGTCCCGGATACCGGACGCTATACATCAGACAACCACCCCCACACAGCATAGACCGGTTGGTGCCGGCGAAGATTGGTGAGCTTAAATTCTGTGGTCTGCTCAGCCCACAAACTCATTAGCTGTTACAGGGAACGGGTGAAGGTATGAAGTGCCACTGCTAATCAGCATCATGATATGTGACATTTTAGGCTCCAACTATGGTTCTTTTGGACTGATTTATTGATTTTTGGGATGCCTTCTATGCCCATTTGAACTTATCATACTGGGCGGTCATATATCTCCAGCCTCCCACATGGATAGAGTTGCCTGTACCTCCCTTACAAGCCCACAAGGCGAATTTTGCCTTATCTATTGACTCTCCAAGGCACATTTGATGCCATCTACTATCATTGAGCTAGACTAAGTTGAGTGTCAGCAGTGTGTGTGGTGACGAATGGGTTATGCAGCCGGCTGAGGTCCCCTAATTTTACTGACAACGTTGTCTATTTATTGTAGTGCATCAATGGTGGTGATCTTTTTTGTAATTGGTTATTGGCTTTTTTTTATGGCTATTGTGTCCTGATCTTGGCTCTTTGGTACCCCTTTTGTACTGCTTTTGGTTTGTTCACTGTTGTCGCTCTAAGGACCATATCCACTACTTGGATGGATGCCTATGTGGTTTACCAGGGTTTTCAGTACCCTCCACATGCAGTGATTTAACTAACGACTAGAGTTGAGCGAACCCGAACTGTAAAATTCGGGTCCGTACCGAACTTTGGAGTATCCGTGACCCAGACCTGAACCCGGACATTTGAAAAAAAGTTTGGGTTCTGGTATTTGATCCCGCCCGTTGAATAGCTGCAGGGCAGCCAATCAACAAGCGTTTCACTAGTTTGCCCTTAGAAGCCATCACAGCCATGCCTACTAATGGCATGGCTGTGATTGGCCAGTGCATCATGTGACCCAGCCTCTGTATAAGCTGGAGTCACGTAGTGCTGCATGTCACATGCTCTCAGGCTAGTGTAGGGAGAGGATGCTGCTGGCGCTGTGAGGGACAGATTGCAGATATAATAACATCTCATCCTGCATTACAGAACAATCTGATTCTGGACTAGGTAGAGATTACTACTACTACTGCTTTGAGAGACAGATTGCAGATCTCATCCTGCATTACAGAATGATCTGATTCTGGACAAGGTAGAGTCTACTGCTTTGAGGGACAGATTATTGTTCTAAAATCATCTCCTAGTTCTATAGGGTCAGGTTCCTGCTGTTGCTGTAAGGGACAGATTATTGTTCTAAACTCATCGCCTACTCCTATAGGGTCAGGTTCCTGCTGTTGCTGTAAGGGACAGATTATTGTTCTAAAATCATCACCTACACTGCCACGGTCACGGCCTAGTCAACCTCTAGGCTCCTACTCCACATCCACCCCCCCTCCCATTTTTTTTTTATTTGATTTTAAGTTATTTTCCCTATCCCCATTTTTTTTTGTAGGGCACTTGTCCTACTCTTACCCCCATATTACTTTCTTTTGCAGCCCTCTAGCACTTGCCAGGACATTTTTACAGCCATTTTTGTGCTGAAAAGTTTGGGTCCCCATTGACTTCAATGGGGTTTAGGGTCCGGGGTAAAGTTCGGGTCAAGTTCGGTACCGAACCCGGACTTTTTCGTGAAGTTAGGCCGAACCCGAACATCCAGATGTCCACTCAACTCTACTAACGACCTCCTTTTTTCCTTTTGTTTTTGTCTTTCCGTTGTTACCAGGTGATTATCACTTTGTGTGTCAATTTTTTCTAGTGAGGGTCTATGCTTATCTTGTCGCTACACTTGCGCAGGGGATAAGTTCTAGTCACCCTGTATGGGGAGGGTGATAAGAGTCTCTTGCTGCATATCTCACTCACTAGGCAACATGTAGAAGTTCTGAGCATGCAACCTGTAGGGATAGTTCTAGAGATGCTTCTGGTAACCGTACAGTGCTGGGTGAGACATTTTAAATGAGCGACAGGGTTTCAGGTGAGTGGTGGGATAGTTCAGTGAAGAAACAGGAATTTAAAAGGAGAGAGACAAAACAAAACAAAAAAAAACAAAAAAAAAAAATCATGTTAGGACTTATCTGAGCTGTTGGTTAGGAGCTAGCTTGCTTGCTCAGTGATCTCGGCATGCTCTTTGGGTCTGAGGCGCTTTGGAGGGGCTAGATTTGGTGGGTGGATGTGGTCCAGAGTGATAGAACCGTTCTTCCGAGGGCGATCTCTGTCTCTGGTAGCGTTGTTCCTGTGTTTCCATCAGCTCAGTTCTAGAATGGTGTGATCCCGCTGCAGGGAGGCGGAGCTCAGCATACCATTCGGGGACGTCTATTAATGGAATATCTAATGTGGCACAGAATTGATGCAGATCTTCATGCACCTTATGACCTAGTTTGGTCTTGTGTTGAGGCTGATAAGCAAAAGGGAAATTTCCATTTATAATGGATACCCTTCATGCGGAGAACTGCTAACAGCGGGCGGAGTTGGAGTGTGATATTGGGCAAATCTTGAAATAAATTCACCTGAGTCCCGTTGAAGTATAATTGTGTTTTATTGCGGGCTTTTTGCAATATTTCCTCCTTCAGCTTGTAGTCTATAAGGCAACAGACAATATCCCTTGGAAGGTCGGACTCCCTGCTTCGTGGGCGCAAGGCGTGGTGGATGCAATCTATCCCTATGGGGGTCAAGGGGGTTCTGTCAAGTAACTTGTTAAAGAAGTATGTCACTGCTACCTGCAGTTGATTGGGTTTGATTGATTCTGGGAAACCTCTCAGTCTCAAATTGCGTCTCCTTCCGCAGTTGTCCATGTCCTCAAGGTGATGGTTCAGATCGTGGAGCTGCAAGGAGTAGACGTCCATTACCTGATGTGTGTGTCAGATCATGGCTGAGTGCTGTGTTGTTACCTTCTCCACTTTCTGGACTCTCCCTGCAATTGCCTGTAAGTTGATTCTCAGGCCCATGATTGCTGCCGTCAGGGTTTCTTTGATGTTGGTGGCTATAGATTGGAGGAGGTCATTCAGGCTTCGATGTTGGTGTAAGGTTAACACTATCTCCGTATTGCTGGGAGCTGTTATGCTTGGCACGGTGCTTGTGGGCATTTGTGTGCTCTGTGTGGGCGCCATGCTGCTGGCCTGTGTCCTGAACATGGCCAGGATGCTCTGGCTCAAACCTCCATCCCCATTGCAGGGGGAGCGGGATCTGGTAGTGGAGGAGCGAGCTTTGGGAAGATGTTCCCATGATGATGCGGTGGTCTGCTTGGGTCTTTTCCTCGCTATACCCTCCATGTGGAGCTGTATTAATCCTCTGATGGCGGGAGCTATGTGGCCATCTCTGTCTGAGGTCAAACCATGGCCCTTCCACCTCCATGTTTGATGGTGGGGATGGTGTTCTTGGGGTCATAGGCAGCATTCCTCCTCCTTCAAACATGGCGAGTTGTTGCCAAAGAGCTTGATTTTGGTCCCATCTGACCACAACACTTTCACCCAGTTCTCCTCTGAATCATTTAGATGTTCATTAGCAAACTTCAGATGGGCCTGTACGTGTGCTTTCTTGAGCAGGGGACCCTGCGGGTGTTGTGTGTTACCAATTGTTTTCTTGGTGACTATGGGCTGATTCCTCACTGTTCTCATGATCATTGAAACTCCACTAGGTGAGATCTTGCATGGAGTCCCAGACCAAGGGAGATGGTCTTGTAGCCCATTCCAGCTTTGTGTAACTCTACACTCTTGTCTCTGACATCCTTGGACAGCTCTTTGGTTTTGGACATGGTGGAGAGATTGTAATTTGATTGACTGATTGTTTCTGTGGACAGGTGTCTTTTATACATGTAACAAGCTGAGATTAGGAGCACTCCCTTTAAGAGAGTGCTACTAATCTCAGCTTGTTACCTGTATAGAAGACACATGGGAGCCAGAAGTCTTGCAGATTGATAGGGGATCAAAATGCTTATTTTACTCATTAAAATGCTAATCAATTTATAACTTTTTTGAAATGCGTTTTTCTGGATATTTTTGTTGTTATTCTGTCTCTCACTGTTAAAATAAGTTTACAATTAAAATTATAGGCTGATCATTCCTTTGTCAGTGGATAAACGTACAAAATCAAATACTTTTCTCCCTCACTATAGGTTGCTATGTTGAGGGTACTAAAAAGCATGAGGATACACTGTAGTGTTTTGCAACACATGTACATTTCAGTTGCATCGTCTTAGTGTGTTGGGGCACCATTCAAAATGAATACATATTGTGTGTTAATGGAAAAAGAAAACTACAATGTGCACTGCTGTATTTTGGTTTTGTGCTGCCCTGGGCAAGACTAAAATCAAGCACCCACATCCTATTCTTGGTGGCTATAGTGGCTATTCGGGGTCTCTGGTGGTTGTGTGGGGTCTTTGGTGGCTGGGGGGGTCTCTGGTGGACGGTGAGGTAGTAACCATCCCCGCTAGTCTGCCACAGTGCTCCCACCACTAGCCTGCCACAGTGCTCACCTCCAAACCCCCCCGCTAGCCTGCCACAGAGCTCCCCCCAAACCCCTCACTAGCCTACCACAGTGCCCCCCCGCTAGGAGAAAAGATAGGAATAGGAAGGAGAGAGAGAGATGAGGGACATGGAAATGGAGAGAAATATAAGAAGGGGAGAGAAGGGGGGAAGAGAGTAGAGTTGAGCGAACACCTGGATGTTTGGGTTCTGCGGGTTCGGCCGATCTTTCCAGAAACGTTCGGGTTTGGTACCGAATGTCATCCAAACTTTACCCCGGACCCCGAACCCCATTGAATTCAATTGGGACCCGCACTTTTTAACAAAAATGACTGTAAAAAAGTCCTGGAAAGTGCTAGAGGGCTGCAAAAGGAAGAAAAATGGGAGATGTGATGTTATTAGATCTGCAATCTGTCCCTTAAGATTGTTCTGTAATGCAGGATGAGAGATTGTTCTGTAATGCAGGATAAGAGATCGTTCTGTAATCAGATCGTTCTGTAATGCAGGATGAGAGATCATTCTGTAATCAGATCTTTCTGTAATGCAAGATGAGATGTTATAGATCTACAATCTGTCCCTCAAAGCAGTAGTAGTGATCTCTACCTAGTTATTATCACTGCAATCTGTCCCTCACAATCTGTCTCTCACAGCGCCGCCATCATCCTCTCCCTACACTAACCTAAGAGCATGTGACATGCAGCACTGTGACTCCAGCCTCATATAGAGGCTGGGTCACATGATGCGCTGGCCAATCACAGCCATGCCATTAGTAGGCATGGCTGTGATGGCTTCTAGGGAAAACCAGTGAAACGCTTGTTGATTAGCTGCCCTGCAGCAATTAAACATGCGTGATAAAATACCAGAACCCAGAACCCGAACCTGGACTTTTTCTCAAACGTTCGGTTCCGGGTTCAGAACACGGACACCCGAAAGTTCGGTACGGACCCGAACGTTACAGTCCGGGTTCGCTCAACTCTAGAAGAGAGGTGAGGGGAGAGAGAGGGAGGGAGGGTGAGAGAGAGGGGGGTGAGATAGATGCCTTCAGTGTCCACATTCACCTCACACCCCAGCCCCCACACTCACCCCAATTGCCAAAAGTCACCTCATACATCCCTCAGTGCCCACGCTCACAGGTTTTCAGAGGACAACAGATCACTCTAGCATCACCCATCACCTCATCAGCCCCCTGCAAGCAAGCCTCTCCTCCTGCTTCCTCCTCCTCCCTCCTTACAGCCACAGCCACAAGTTAGGAAGTAGGGTGTGGCTGTGGAAGAGGGGGGAGGAGGAGCCGTGGCCATGCCCAATCCCAGTGTGAGGCAGGGACAGTGCGAGGAAGGAGGGCAGGGTCACAGGTTGCTGCTGTCTGTTCCAGCATGGAGCAGTGGAGTCAGCGGTGAACACTGTTAGAACTGTTGCAGGGATGCCACCCCCCCTGAAAACTGCCGCCCCAGGCAAACTTTTGCCTCATGGTACATATGCTGCTGACAATGTGACACCACTAAGTTGCTTATTCCTAATAACACCACATTTACAGTTAACAGACACAGGATCAGGAATGCCCTCAATCATTTCTCTTTATTCTCAGAAACAAGGTTTAAAAATGGTCTCAAAAGAGCCAGAACTAATTTTATATATACAATGATAACTGCTAAAATGTAAATCCAAATGGGCCACAAATGGTAAAGGAAAACATTGATAGATAATGGGGCCTCTTTCACAAGGATATAATAATTTACTGATGTTTATATAAAGGATTTTGCTGGCAGAGACTGGTAGAGTCAAGTCAAGTTATGTTCAGTAAAGACTTTGCATACAGGCACATAGACTTACATACAGCACGTGTATACATACATAAAATTCTTCTTTATCCTCTTCTAACTGCCAGTGTAGGCAAGAGGCCTAAATTGGGAAATAAATAATTTGCATGTGATGTTTCAGAGATTTTTGTATAAAGAATGTATAATCTCATTAGTATTCAGTGGACACTATCAATAAAGTAAAAATAAATGCTTTGGAAAGACAGGTAAACTAAACATAATACAAATAGAATTTAGATTTTAGTTCTCGCAAAGACAAAAATGAGACAATAAAAACATAATAAAAGCAAATATATTTGTCAATAGGAGTGGGCACAGTAAAGGCAGGTACACACTATTAGTTTTTTTCATTCAACCCTGCGGGCTGAACGAAAAAAACTATCAGCTCTGGTCGGAGCCACTGTACTTACCATGCAAGGTTAGTTCAGCAAACCCCCCACTGATCTGTTGTGTTCTGACAGGGGGACAACCCCCCCGCCCCAGCCAGAACACTCCAATCAGCGCTCTCTGCCATTGGTTGAGAGCACTGATCGAGAGTCGGTAGGATGCTGAATGTGTGTACCCGGCTTATATACTGTAGCTGCTGACTTTTAATATAAGGACACGTACCTGTCCAGGGAGGCCGCGATGTTGGCACCTGAAGCCGTCCTTTCCCCTCAGCTCTGTGTGCAGACGCCAACATTCTAACTAAGGGAAACGGGAAGTGAAGCCTCTCGGCTTCACAGCCTGTTTCCTAATGCGCATGCGCGAGTCACGCTGCAATTTTCCAATGGTCCCAGCTGTTTTCTGAGACCTGTGTGTCTCCTAGAAGGCAGCGAGGGGCGGGCAGACATTGCAAAAATTGCCGCAATTGAGCGGCGATCTGTGCCCAGAAGTGGGAGCGAATACATGATTTTGACAGGTATCCGCTGCCCCCTCCCCCTGAAAGGTGCCAAATGTGGCACCGGAGGGGGGTAGGAATCTGATCAGCAGAAGTTCCATTTTAGGGTGGAACTCCACTTTATGAGAGAGAGGGGAGGCAAAATTGGAAGATGGAGTCTCCGGCAGCATCACAATCTTGGGATTGAGCAAGCTGAGGGGGAGCAGAGGTTTCTGGCATCTAGCCCAACTCTTCACCTGTCAGCTGGCCACACAGTGATCTGGATACTGTAGTTGCTCATCCATCCTTTACTTGTGACTGTGTTGTGTGTTGAATGGGCTCTTTCTCATGGACTATATGTGCTCTTTCACATTTTATTTTGTGAGTATATAATATGTTGTTTTTAATAAAGGTCTTCAATCTTTTTACTACATTTTTTTCTCTTGCTTTTGTCTTCATAGGTGGTGTTCCTGTTTCCTGATTACAGAAGCACTCCTCCTAGTGTGTATTAAATGTGCGTCTAGGTGTTGGGCTTCCTGCAAAGTAGTTCACCCTATTTTTTGATTGCTGTATTTATATTTATAATTTGAAGCCATGTTCATGTCACATATAGCTTTTTAGTTTGTTATGGTCAATCCAGGGAGAGTTTAGCACTGTGAGCTGAACACCCTCCCTGTAAAAGGCTTTTTGTTATTTTTGCCGTTATCAGGAAGTACCAATGCCTCGCTGGTTGTATCTTCCTCCTTGCGCCTGTGGGGTTCCTTTGCTCTCTGAATTTTATTAGGCACATGTGATGGGATATTCATGTGGCTATAGCCTGGAGCACATTTGTGCTGTATTTGTTACTTATTGTTTCAGGAGGACCAGTTAGGGATTGTTGAATTGGTTCTTGATGGTGGCCACACAGATCTGCTGTTCAAGGCTGGGTACACACTTTTGTGAATTGGATGCGGGTTTCCCCTCATCCAATTTGCATGTAAAGAGCCTGTGAACCGGTTCACACAGCTCTGTGAGGGCTGCTGAGCGAATTGCATAAGAATCCTGTGCGTATTCTTGTCCGTTTCAGGTCCAAATTCAGCCAAAAATTCAGACCTGAAACGGTGAACAGGGATACACCAAACCCCTGCTGTGAGCAGCTCCGTACAGAGATGTGAACCCAGCCTTAGAGTACTGAACGAACCTAAAATTACAGAACTACTGAGAAACATTCTTATGCCTCAACCCAATTTGTTAACTGAAAAACAAATTTCTTGATGTTTGGTTTGTAAAGGAAATAAAGACAATCAATTCCTGTTTTAATAAACTCAAAAATATTATTTGAACCTCTAAGCTTGGGGATCTCAGAATACTTTTTGAAGTTATCTATGATATACTAAGAATTCGCCAGTTTCACAAAGCGGCTGACATCAGATCGAGTTGAAAAAAAAAAACAAAACAAAATGAAACAAAGAAAAAAAAAATTGACAATTCAATGTCTGATTATCTGCGTTGCCTATTAAATGGCTATAACTATTTTTTCTTTGATTTGTTCTTTTGTCATTGGTTTTGTCATATTATTATTGGTCAACTACCATTCTGTAAACAAACCTAAATAGTGGTGTGTGCCTAATTTCTCATTTATATGCCAACATTATTATATAACGAAATTACTAGAGAAAAAAGGAAAGAAATTGAAGAAATCTGTATGGAGCTGCCCTTAAAGAATATTAGTTTCTGCATATCAAATTTAACACAGAGGATTATGTTTCAAAGTTTTTGGCCTTTAAATTAATTCTATTTCTTAAATAGTTGAAGTTCTATTGTTGCAGGTTTGCAAAGAGCATGTGAGGGTTAAGTACAGGAACCATTCAAATGGTCACAGTGAACTGCAGGGGGACAAGAGGAGCAGCAGCTTTAAAGTAATTGACTAATGCAGTAAGGATATTAAAGTCATTTAGTGCCAAAAGGGAACACACTGATCCCTGACCCTGAGCCACTTTGGAGTAATCTAGTATTCAATCCAGCGTGTAATGACTGCCAGACCTGTCAATCCAACAAGCTCTCCAGTCAAATGCCTTTGGCTACTATTGGCTTGTGGAAAAAAGGACAAAAAATGTGAGGAAATGCTGTTCATTTTGGGTTCGATGAGATAATGTCATTGCTCTAATGCACTCTGTAATGTCCATGCATAGCTTAATCTATTTAGACCTATGTCACAAGTGCCCTATTCCCGAGAGGTCTTCACTTGTTTTTCTTTTACCACAGCAGCTTAACTAAGTTTCAAAAGCAAAAATGAACACATTCAATATAGTAAACTATTTCTATGAATTTTAACAAGGAGAGAAAAGGTCACTGCTTGCCATTCAGCTTCACAGATTGAAAAAAATAAGTGTTTGTAACATAGTACTTATATTGTTTTTCACCTTTTTAACTAAAAGTTTAGGAAATAGATTACAATTATTTTAATGTAAAAATAGGATTTGCTGGTTGCCTAGTTAATTGGTAAAATACATCATGCAGGTTATTCAAAGTGTAAATATATCTTCACATTCATCTCTTCTGCATAAGATTAATAATGAGACATCCTAAAATATGATTAATCACTTCAATGTCAAGGCACTTTTAACCCCTTCCTGCCCAGGCCAATTTTCATCTTTCAGCGCTGTTGACTTTGGAGGACAATTGCGCGATCATGCGACATGGCACCCATATCAAATTTTCACCTTTTTGTTCACACAACTAAAGCTTTATTGTCATTGCATTTAATTACCACTGGGGTTTTTAGTTTCTGCTAAATAAATTAACCACTTCAATACTGAGACTGTTTTTTGGGTTCAGTGTTTACAAGTTAAAAACATTATTTTTTGCTATACAATTACTTAGAACCCCCAAACATTACATATTTTTTTCTAACACCCTAAAGAATAAAATGTCAATCATTGCAAAACTTTATGTTACACTGTATTCTCACAGCGGTCTTCCAATTGTGCTTTTTTTTAATAAATTCAGTTTTTTACTTAAAAAATAAGAAAACAGTAAAGTTAGGCCAATTTTTTTCCATATTGTGAAAGATAACGTTACGGCGAGTAAAATTATACCCAACATGTCCTGCTTCAATATTGCTTCCGATCGCGGAATGGCGACAAACTTTGAAACTTAAAAATCTCCGTTGGCAATATTTAAAAAATTCTACAGGTTAGCAGTTATAATTACAGAGGAGGTCTAGTGCTAGAATTGTTGCTCTCACTCTAACGATTGCGGCGATACCTCACATGTGTGGTTTGAACATCGTTTTCATATGTGGGCGGGACTTACGTATGCTTTCGCTTATGCGTGCAGCTCGTGGGGATGGAGCACTTTACATTTTTTTTTTAATTATTTATTTTGCTTTTTACTTTTTATTTTTACACTGTTATTCAAAAAAAAAATGTGATCACTTTTATTCATATTACAAGAAATGTAAGCATTCCTTGTAATAGAAAAAAGCATGCCAGGACCTCTTAAATATGAGATCTGGGGTGAAAAAGACCTCACATCTCATATTTACAGTAAAATGCAAAAAAAAAAAATATTTGAAAAAAATGACAGTGCAAAAACAAAAATGTGCCCTTTAAGACCGTTGGGCAGAAGTGACTTCTGACGTCATTTCCGCCCTGCCGTATTGTGGAGCCGAGTGAGCTGCTTCAGCCACTCAGTCGGCTCACGGACACTGGGGGGAGAGGAACCGGTAAGCGATGATGGGAAAAAGGCGGGGAGGCACCTCTCCCGCCGCTGATAAAAGTGATCTTTTATCCGCCGCTAAGACCACTTTTATCTGACACAGAATAGCCAGAAGAAAAAAACAATATCTGAATGGTGTGTAGCTGCAGGCACCATTCAGATATCACCACTCAAAGGCAGGATGTCATATGACGGCCACCTAAAGAGAAGAAAAAAAAATGCGCTCTTCTTCATTTCTGTTATAAAATTTTGCAAATAAATAATCTTTCTTCATTAATTTAGGCCAAAATTTATTTTGCTACATTTCTTTGGTGAAAATAACCCAAATCAGTGTATATTAGTATTATATTAGTCTGTAGGAACGTTATAGAGTCCACAAACTATGGTATATCTGAAAATTGATCAATCCTCATGTACTGACAGCCTCATTTCTTGAGGCCCAAAAATGTCAGGACAGTACAAATATCGCCAAATAACCCATTTTTGGAAAGTAGACAGTCCAAGGTAAATACCTTGTAAGTAAGAGGCATGGGGAGTTTTTTGACGTTGTAATTTTTTGTCTCTCATGTACTGCTACCATTTTTTAAATTAATAAATAACTACAAGCTGCTGCTTTAAAAATATTCATAAAACATCAAACATCAGTCCAAAGTAGATAGACAAAGCAGCGCTGCGTTGTCTATCTACTTTGGACTGATGTTTGATGTAATTTTTTTGTAATTTTTTTTGAAAATTAAGAAATTAAAAAATTTTTTTTTTTTTTGATTTTACATACTGTCTCAAGTGCAGTACAGCATCATCATATAACTGGTGTGATGGTGATCAATGACACTGACTGGTCACAGTACAAAAAAACTAACAATAACATATATATTTTTTTTAAAGTGTAATTTGTGTGAGAAAATATATATATTTCCCTATCCCCTTCCCCTCCCTCTCCAACCTTTTCAAAGACCAACAAACAGTGTTATATCCATGAATGTGTTGACCAAAAACATCAATAATACCTTTATCTTCCACACATCCTCAAAATGTATATTTTAAGTATATAAAAAGTGATTGAAGTGTAATTTATGTGAAAAAAAAAACGACCCACAAGCAGTGTAAAATGAAAAGTGTGTATTGTGAGAAGTGTATGAAAAATATTTTAGAGTGATATTTGTGTGAGGGAAGAGAAAAAAAAAAAAGGAAGGGAAAAAAAAGACCCGTTCTCCCTCTTATAGGGCTTGAGGGACCACATGTCCTTCTCTATATTTTTGTATGCCCTATTACAAGGTTTCCCACCTTGCCCCCTGATAAGAAACCCTGGTAACAATGGTATGTTTATATAATAATTACAGTTGAGCGAACCCGAACTGTAAAGTTTGGGTTCGTACCGGACTTTAGGGTGTCCGTGTCCCGAACCCGGACATTTGAGAAAAAGTCCGGGTTCGGGGTTCGGGTATTTTTTCGCGCCTGTTGAATAGCTGCAGGGCAGCCAATCAACAAGCGTTTCACTCGTTTGCCCTTAGAAGCCATCACAGCCATGCCTACTAATGGCATGGCTGTGATTGGCCAGTGCATCATGGGACCTAGCCTCTAAATAAGCTGGAGTCACGTAGTGCTGCATGTCACATTATCTCATACTAGTGTAGGGAGAGGATGCTGCTGCTGCTGTGAGGGACAGATTCGTTTTAGAAAATCATATCTTACTAGTGTAGGGAGAGGATGCTGTTGCTGCTGTGAGGGACAGATTAGCTTTAGAAAATCTGTTAAAAACAGCGATTTATTGGTGGGTGGGTGCTAGAGGAGATTTTTGTTTGTTAGAGTACATTTTGTTTGCTAAGCAAAGTGCCTCATATAAAACCTAAGCATTTTTTTTGTTTGTTAGGTGGGCGTTTGCTGCCATGTTTGCAAGTGCAGTGCACTTGCAACTGCTTGTGTGTCAAGGACACTACTTTAATCGTGTTCTGTTAGTTCAGTTGGCAACATTTTGGCATATTTAAATACTGCTTTTACATTGCAGTTAGACAAATTAATTTTTTTTTGTGCAAAATATTACATTTTTGGTCAGCGGTGCATTTCTTGTACAAAAATAAAAAGCGCGTCTACATTGCTGGTTTAAAAAAAAAAAAATCTAACTACTACATTTGCAGCCAGCGGTGCATTTCTCGCACAAAAATAAAAAGTGCTTCTACATTGCTGGTTTAAAAAAAAAAAATATTCTAAACATTACATTTGCGGCCAGCAGTGCATTTCTTGCACAAAACTTAAAAGTGCGTCTACATTGCTGGTTTAAAAAAAAAATCTAAATAATACATTTGCAGCCAGCGGTGCATTTCTTGCACAAAAATAAAAAGTGTGTCTACATTGCTAGTTTTAAAAAAAAATATTCGAAATACTACATTTGCGGCCAGCGGTGCATTTCTTGCACAAAAATAAAAAAGTGCGTCTACATTGCTGGTTTAAAAAATATATTTTAAATACTACATTTGCGGCCAGCGGTGCATTTCTTGCACAAAAATAAAAAGTGCGTCTACATTGCTGGTTTAAAAAAAAGAAAGATACTAAATACTATATTTGCGGCCAGCAGTGCATTTCTTGCACAAAAATAAAAAGTGCGTCTACATTGCTGATTTAAAAAAAAAGAATAATAAATAGTGCTACCTAGTACATATGCACCTTGCTGTGCATTTCTTGCAGAAAATTAAAAAGTGCGTCGACATTGCTGGTTTAAAAAAAAAAATAGTGCTACATAATGTGCGCGCTTTCTGTGTTCTCACCCTGCTGCTGGTCGCCTGTCTGCGCTGCAGCGGAACTTCAGCCTTCCCGCTCACCACTTCCTATGTGACATGCCCACAAGGTGGAACTCCACCTTGCACATGCTGGACAGACTGTGCGAGCAGCAGCAGGTAATAGTGGAGTTTCAGTCACTCTGCGGAACAGCACCACTTCACCACCAATGAGTGGGCCTCCATGCGAGACCTGTGTCCTCAACCTCCTACTCCACATCCACCTCCTCCTCCATTTTTTATTTTTTTTATGTGATTTTAAGTTATTTCCCTATCCACATTTGTTTGCAGGGCACTTGTCCTACTCTTACCCCCATTTTGCTTCCTTTTGCAGCCCTCTAGCCCTTTCCAGGACTTTTTTAGAGCCATTTTAGTGCCCAAAAATTCAGGTCACCATTGACTTCAATGGGGTTCGGGGTCAAGTTCGGGGCCGAACTCAAACCTTTTTGCGAAGTTTGGCCAAACCCGCCGAACCCGAACATCCAGGTGTCCGCTCAACTCTAATAATACTATCTTTTTAGCTTATTCTTTAAGATTTCTCATATATTTAAAGGCCAAAGTGGCAGTTCAAAATCCGGGAGTTGTAAAATCTCTAAAAAGTTCAGCAGGTCTTTGATTCCTTGAAAGGTGACTTTTATCCCTTTATAGAACACCTGAATCTGGAATGGAAACTTCCATTTATATAAGATATTCCTTTCTCTAAGCAACTTTAACAGTGGATTTACCGCTTTCCTTAAAGTCAGAGTCCGTTTTGAGAGATTCTGTAATAATATTATCTGAGCACCATCAAAGTCAAACGTTTTTTGTTGCCAAGCTGCCCGCATTATTTTTTCTTTTATATGATAAAAATGCACTCTATATATAACGTCTCTAGTAGAGTTGAGCAGACTTCTGGAAGTCTGGGTTCTGCTGGTTCGGCTGAACTTCGGGACAAAGTCCGGGTTCGGGTCCGGACAGAACCCGAACTTTGTCCAGGACCCAGAACTCCATTGAAATCAATGGGGACCCGAACTTTTAGGCATAAAAATGGCTGTAAAAAAGTCCTGGAAAGTCCTAGAGGTCTGCAAAAGGAAGGAAATGGGGGTAAGGGTGGGACAGTTTCAAGCCCAAGACAGGCCTGGGCTTGGGCCTGAAACAGGGCTTCAAGTCGGCTTGGTCGTCTTGGGTCTGAAGGTCTTCAGACGAGTTGAGATGATCTCTGCAATATATATCTCACGTAAAAATAGTATATTTTCTTTTTTATTACGCCCGTCGAACCGTTGTTTTTTGCAAACTGAAACTACCACGAGTCTATTATAATAATGTCTTAGAGAGTTTTGCCTGAGACTGAAATTCCTTTCGCCATTTAGGTGACAATTTCAACGAATCTCTTTCCTTATAGAATATATTTACCTTCAAAGGTAAGGTCTAAGTCCACAAGATATTTCCCTATTTTCAGTGGAA
>BLSH010194474.1:311793-326886 GCA_018402905.1 Glandirana rugosa
ATATGATATCACTGTTCTAAAATCATCTAAAAACTCTATGTGAAACTTTAGCAGAGCGAAACCATATCCCTGTTCTTCTCTATGCTGTAGTTTCACAAAAAAAGTTTCCAGATGTTTGTAGAACAGTTTGTCCCCGATTTTAGTTAAAGTGTCACACACAGTTTCCAGATGTTTGCAGAACAGTGATATGGGTTCGCCCCGGTTTTGGTTAAAGTGTTACACACAGTTTCCAGATGTTTGCAGAACAGTAGTTCAGTTTGTCTCGGTTTTAGTTAAAGTGACACACACAGTTTCCAGATGTTTGCAGAACAGTAGTTCAGTTTGTCCCGGTTTTAGTTAAAGTGACACACACAGTTTCCAGATGTTTGCAGAACAGTGATATGGGTTAGCCCTGGTTTTAGTTA
This sequence comes from Glandirana rugosa, assembly GCA_018402905.1. Classification (NCBI taxonomy): domain Eukaryota; kingdom Metazoa; phylum Chordata; class Amphibia; order Anura; family Ranidae; genus Glandirana; species Glandirana rugosa. Next base: position 312,198 of record BLSH010194474.1, read on the forward strand.
AAGTGACACACACAGTTTCCAGATGTTTGCAGAACAGTAGTTCAGTTTGTCCCAGTTTTAGTTAAAGTGACACACACAGTTTCCAGATGTTTGCAGAACAGTAGTTCAGTTTGTCCCGGTTTTAGTTAAAGTGACACACACAGTTTCCAGATGTTTGCAGAACAGTGATATGGGTTCTCCCGGGTTATTTATACTTTTTTGACACAGTTTGAAGATGCTTTTAGAACAGTTATATGGCTTCTACCGTTAATTAATACTTTTCAGACCCAGTTTGAAGATGGTCCACATCCACCTCCATTTTTGATTTTTTTATGTTTTTATTTTTTTAAAAATGCTTTTGGTTATTTCCCTGTCCCCATTTCTTTGTAGGGCACTTGTCCCACCCTTACCCCAATTTTCCTTCCTTTTGCAGACCTCTAGGACTTCCCAGGACTTTTTTACAGCAATTTTAAAATTACCAGAACCCCGGACCAGATCCCGGACTTTTTTTTGAAAAGTCTGGGTTCTGGTCCGGGTCCCGGACACCCCAAGGTTCGGTACGGACCCGAACTTTACAGTCCGGGTTCGTTCAACACTAGTCTCTAGGTCTCTGAGGGTCTTGACTTTTAGGGCCCAGTGATCTGTGTGCTCGGTCCAGTAATATTTCTTCTGCTTGGGGCTGTTGTAATAACGTATTAAAGATGCCTTGACAATTTGGTATTAAATCTTTAGGTCCTGTTGTCTCAGGTAGGCCTCTAATTCTGATATTATTTCTTCTGTTTCTATTTTCTTGATCATCTATTTCAAGTAAGGCTCTTTTTAGATGTTGAGATATTTCCTGTTTTTCCTTTTCAGATTGAGCTAATTTTTCCTCTAGTTTTGTTACTCTTGCTTCAACAATATTCATTATCTCTTGGGCATTTTCCAATGAGGATCTTACTTCCTGTATTTCTGTTTTATAGCAAGTTTCAAGGTGAGATATACATTTTTCCATGTATATGCAAACAACAGCGCCATACCCTTAATCAATGCGAATTCAACAAACAAAAAATGTGAGAAATTAAATGTTCATATAAACACAAAGTTCATGAGCGACAAAATGTGCTTTAAATAAATCTAATATAAATAAAGTTTATAAATGGAAAAAATGTTTCAAAATGTTTCAGATATCTTGAAAAAAGTGCTTCAAAGAAAGTGCTCTTAAAGTGCTTCTATAGTGCTCAAATGGACATTCAAGTGATGTGGTGAGCGGTGATAGGTGACCCCCTATAGTCCCGCACTCACCGAATGATGTAGATCCACTGCTTTTCAGTCAGTGGATCAAAAAAGATGTAGGGGGTATATCTTTATCCAAACAGGACCATATACTGGAAATATCCGGAACTTCTTGTACTCAAAGAAATAATAAAAGAAAATCCATAGTGCAAACTGCTAAATCAACGATTTATTGCGCAAAAATAAAATCCACTTACAAAATCCAGGAATAAAAACAGCATCGACACAGGTAGATGAAAAGCATGTATACTGGTGATGGCGTGCGTTCCAGCTTGCTAGCCACGCTGATGGAAGTGACGTCAATGACCGCGACAGACCCGGAAGTGACATCAACGCGTTTCGCTCGTCATAGGAGCCTCATCACGGACGAGCTTCCTGTCTGTCGCTTGTACATTTATTGACTCATAACCCCGCCTGATAGCACATAATGCACCAATCAGGACGCGCTCACAAAACAACAACAACCCGGTTGTTGTTGTTTTGTCCGACCCTTACCCCCATTTTCCTTCCTTTTGCAGACTTTAAGACTTTCCAGGACTTTGTTACAGCAATTTTCAAAACTTTTATTAAATTACCAGAACCCCGGACCCGAACACGGGCTTTTTTTGAAAAGTCCGGGTTCGGGTTCGGGTCCGGGTCCTGGACACCCAAAAGTTCGGTACGGACCCGAACTTTACAGTTCGGGTTCGCTCAACTCTAGTGCTGACCTTATCCTTTCCAGAGGGGTAAGTGGTCCACCTTTGTAAGCCTCCTTTTGTTATTTATATATTGTGTCCCTCTAATTTCATTTAGTCCCTTTTTAGGGGCTGAGTTATTTGTCCCTCTGGTGCAGTAGTTGCTTCCCTCAAACTTACTGGGAGGGCCCCTTAAATAGATTAGGGACCAGGGCCACAATGACGGTGTAAATAGGGCACTATTTGTTTTGTGAGATCCGCAGTGCTCGCAGGGCCCCCGCTGGCTGAACAGTAATATTTAATCACTAAACTAAGAAAGTGATGCAGCCTTCACTGTGGTCTCGTTATAGAGTTATTAAGTTTTAGGGCTATACCCGTTCAACATTGTCCCATAGTGCCTTATATTGGTTTTCAATAAACCATAGGGCAGTACTCAAAGCCCAAATCAATTCCCAAAATGATAGTCCAGTATGACAAATATTGTGACACAATATAAAAAGAGGCAAACCTCTGCTGCAGTCCTGTCTCCATCTGTCTCCAACCTGTCTCCACTCCCCAGGCTCTCCACAGTGTCCCACAGAGTGTATGAGGAACAGCCGCAATATTCAGTGGTCAGCTCTCACCCCCACTGCCGGGGCGAGATCACTAGGTCCGTCCCACCACCTGACCCCCTGCTCCACGCCTTCTTCGGCGACACAGCTCCGAGACCAAGGTGCCAGGAGGGGAGGAGGGGAGGGAAGCCATGGCGGGGTGCAGGCGGACGCGAGAGGAGCAGTAAAGGAGATGGAGAACGGGGGACCAAGACCGGGCAGACCTGACACTGACCGCCTCCCGTCCGGGGTCCGCAGCCCTCACAAAGCGTGCCAACCGGGACAACCAGGGATCCTCCTGCTCTGTAACAGCAGCCTCCAAATGTAGGTGTCTTTGTGCCCTCATGGCATCTCTCAGAGAGATGCCCCATCAAGGCAGCAATCTCTTTCCCCGGCTGGAGCAGATGTAGCTCTCCATGCGAGCCTGGCGTGGAGGAGCACAGCGCGGTTCCTATGCGGCCATCTTGGTCAGCCTCTGCCCCTCAAGCTGATAACCTTAGTCTTTTTTTTTTTTTAAATGTATTTTATATTTCATTTTTTTCTTTTTTTCTACAATTCTTGTTAACATATTGTGACCAGAGCAATGTAATGTTACCATAAGATATTGTACTACTCTGGCGAAGTGACCAGGTTTTTGTTTTTTTTACACATTTTGATTGCTTATAGCGGTGAATTTCATTGCTATAAGCAAGCATTCAACTAAAAGGAATTCATTCAGTTGGTTTTGCTGTGATTAGCTGTGATTGGCCAGAGATAATCACATGGTACAGATGGGCTGCAATTGGCCCTCTCTGTTCCATGTGATCACATTGACCAATCACAGCTAGCAACACAATCGTACACAATGGATGGCATAAAAGGAAGCTGTCCATTGTTTACAACTGCCATGTGATCTGCTGTGATTGGTCACATAGCAGCGATCCAGTACAATGATCAATCATCAGCTGTGTCCGCTGAACACCTCCCAAAGGAAACAGCCAGTGGTCACTGCCACATGGTGCCCTCTCAGAGGACGTCATATGGCATCCACTCAGAAGGAGGAATGTCTCACCCAGCCGTCAATCTGCTATAGGCTGGGTGGGAAGGTGTCAATTATATCTTTGGAGCAAGAAGTTTGTGGGAGAATCTGGAATGGATTTAATGCTACCATACAAGAGGCTGGGAAACAGCAGTTATAAAAATATATACATTTTATTATACAAACAGTTTAAAATCTATAAAGTTGCAAAAAAGAAAGAAACATGAGACATAAACAATGGCTCTTGACATTTCTTAGCTGTGGTACCACTGAACATGTTACAGCTAGAGTTGATCGAACCTCTGGAAGTCCAGGTTCGGCCGAACTTCGGGACAAAGTCCGGGTTCGGTTCCGGACTTGACCCGAACTTTGACCCGGACCCCGAACCCCATTGAAATCAATGGGGACCCGAACTTTTAGGCACAAAAATGGCTGTAACAAAGTCCTGGAAAGTCCTAGAGGTCTGCAAAAGGAAGGAAAATGGGGGTAAGGGTTGGACAAGTGCCCTACAAAGAAATGGGGATAGGGAAATAACTTAAAATAATTTTTAAGCTAAAATCACATAAAAAAATCAAAAATGGAGGTGGATGTGGAGTTGGAGGTTGAGGAGGCAGTGAAAGTGGCGGTGGAGGAGGAGGAGGTAGCCAACACTGTTTCTTTTATTTTTGGAATATTTTTTTTTTAAACCAGCAATGTAGATGCACTTTTTAATTTTGTGCAAGAAACAATAATCTGTCCGTTTAAGCAACAGTAGGAACCTCTCCCTATAGAACTAGGAGATGATTTTAGATTCTAAAATCATCTCCAAGTTGTACAGGGAAAGCCTCCAGCTGTTGCTTTAAGGGGAAGATTATTATTCTAAAATCATCTCCAAAGTGTGTGGGAAAAGTCTATTGCAGGCGCATAGAGCCATATTACTGTTCTAAAATCATCTTCAAAGTGTGTGGGAAAAGCCTATTGCAGACGCATAGAGCCATATTACTGTTCTAAAATCATCTTCACAGTGTGTGGGAAAAGCCTATTGCAGCCACATAGAGCCATATTACTGTTCTAAAATCATCTTCAAAGTTTGTGGGAAAAGCCTATTGCAGGCGCATAGAGCCATATTACTGTTCTAAAATCATCTTCAAAGTGTGTGGGAAAGGCCTATTGCAGCCCCATAGAGCCATATTACTGTTCTAAAATCATCTTCAAAGTGTGTGGGAAAAGCCTATTGCAGCCGCATAGAGCCATATTACTGTTCTAAAATCATCTTCAAAGTGTGTGGGTAAAGCCTATTGCAGGTGCATAGAGCCATATTATTGTTCTAAAATTTAGAACAATAATATGGCTCTCTATGCGGCTGGAAGAACAGTAATATGGCTCTATGCCCCTGCAATAGGCTTTTCCCATAGACTTTGGAGATGATTTTAGAACAGTAATATGGCTCTATGCGGCTGCAATAGGCTTTTCCCACACACTGTGAAGATGATTTTAGAACAGTAATATGGCTATATGCGGCTGCAATAGGCTTTTCCCACACACTGTGAAGATGATTTTAGAACAGTAATATGGCTCTATGCTGCTACAATAGGCTTTTCCCACACACTTTGAAGATGATTTTAGAACAGTAATATGGCTCTATGCGCCTGCAATAGGCTTTTCCCACACACTGTGAAGATGATTTTAGAACAGTAATATGGCTCTATGCGCCTGCAATAGGCTTTTCCCACACACTGTGAAGATGTGTGGCTCTATGCGGCTGCAATAGGCTTTTTCCACACACTGTGAAGATGATTTTAGAACAGTAATATGGCTCTATTCGCCTGCAATAGGCTTTTCCCACACACTTTGGAGATGATTTTAGAACAGTAATATGGCTCTATGCACCTGCAATAGGCTTTTCCCACACACTTTGGAGATGATTTTAGAACCGTAATCTTTCCCTTAAAGCAACAGCTGGAACCTTTCCCTGTACAACTTGATGATGATTTTAGAACACTAATCTTTCCCTTAAAGCAACAGCTGGAACCTTTCCCTGTACAACTTGATGATGATATTAGAACACTAATCTTTCCCTTAAAGCAACAGCTGCAACCTTTCCCTGTACAACTTGATGATGATTTTAGAAGAATAATCTTTCCCTTAAAGCAACAGACTCAACCTAGTCCAGTCAGATCATTCTGTGCAGCAGGATGAGGTCTGCAATCTGTCCCTCAAAGCAGCAGTACTAGTATCTCTCCCTAGTCCACAATCAGATCGTTCAGTAATGCAGGATGAGATGTTCTGCAATCTATCCCTCACAGAGCCAGCAGCATCCTCTCCCTAAACTATCCTGAGAGCATATGACATGCAGCACGGTGACCCCAGCCCCATATTGAGGCTGGGTCACATGGTGCACTGGCCAATCACAGCCATGCCATTAGTGGGCATTACTGTGATGGCTTCTAGGGAAAACCAGTGAAACACTTGTTGATTGGCTGCCCTTGGCAGCTTTTCAACATGTGGAATAAAATACCAGAACCCTGGACCCGAACCCGGACTTTTTTTGAAAAACCCGGGTTCGGGTCCGGGTCCCGGACACCCAAAAGTTCGGTACGGACCCGAACTTTACAGTCCGGGTTTGCTCAACTCTAGTTACAGCATTTGCATATTGGTGGCTCTACATGTTTCGTGGATAAAACACAGCTTCTTCAGGAGATTTTTTATATACATACATACATTAACTGTATTATAGGGCGAGTACCAATGTCAAACTATAAGTGAAAGAAAAGACAGTATTAATCAGCACATAACAGTGTGATAAATAACAGGGTGTATAAATGTGTACATCCCATATGGTGCCACCCAAAGATCGCCTTACCCAAGGCTTAAATCTGCACATGATCCATGGAGGAGATCGGCACCGGTGGGCATGGAAGCCCAGTGTCTATAGAGCACAAGTTAAACCTATTTGAAGATAATGGATAATTAGAAAGAAATTAGCCAGTTGGAAATAAAATAATAATCTAAAGGGCCTTCCACAGGTACACCTGTTATTTTACTGCTTAGAGTCTGAAATAAAAATACAGCAAATTATGCTGTATTGCATTGTTAAATAGACTTCCAATGTCAGCAGAAAAAGTCCCTCAGAACCTGGAAATATTTCAAGCCACACGTAAAGCACAGTTTCTTTTTTCATGTTTACTGTTTTATAACTTCAGTTTAAACAGTATTGAATCTCTAATGTATATTGCACTTTGGCTTGTCAAGTGTTAGGACGAATGGACAAACATTTGCCTGTCTGGTCCCCTGTTTGGCCAGAGCTGGGCATGATATATAGAAGGATTATTTTTCCACTTCTATATGACAGCTTCCCACGTTCACTTGTTTTTAAGGAAGCAGCGGGTGCTTGCACCCAGCACGTCCCTTGGAACCGCTTTTGTCAAGGCATATTGCCTTACATGGCTTGGATTCCCTAGGTCCAGTTAAGCAAAAGGGCAGGCAAAGCAGTAGCATCACTGGCCATATTTGAGCAATAATACCACCACCATCCCTGCTTCTTCCGTTATATAGCTGATAACAGTTCGGAATCTGTTATTCATCTGGTGGTACCATTGGGATTAGTAGTGTGTGCTGGGTCATCTGTCTATTTTTCTTTTGGTGAGTTGGCAGGCAACGAGCACCATGATTGACAATGGGGACATTTTTAGGGACTTTGAGGACTTGCCAAATGTTGTCAATGGGGTCCATGCTCGAACCCAACCCAGGGCAGAAAAATACAGAAACTTTGAGAGCAGACAAATATTTTAAATACCTTGCTTGGGGAGTGCCTTAAAGCTGTATTAACCACTTACCCTCCGGAGCCCTTTTTTACATATGTTGGTTACAAGTAGAGTTGAGCAAACCCGGACTGTAAAGTTCGGGTCCGTTCCGAAATTTGGGGTGTCCGGGACCCGAACCCGGACTTTTCAAAAAAAGTCCGGGTTCGGGGTTCTGGTAATTTTACCAAAAGTTCTAAAAATTGCTGTAAAAAAGTCCAGGAAAGTCCTAGAGGTCTGCAAAAGGAAGGAAAATGGGGGTAAGGGTGGGACAAGTGCCCTACAAAGAAATGGGGACAGGGAAATAACTTTAAATATTTTAAAAAATATAAAAACCTAAAAAAAGCAAAAATGGAGGTGGATGTGGACCATCTTCAAACTGGGTCTGAAAAGTATTAATTAACGGTAGAAGCCATATAACTGTTCTAAAATCATCTTCAAACTGTGTCAAAAAAGTATAAATAAGCCGGGAGAACCCATATCACTGTTCTGCAAACATCTGGAAACTGTGTGTGTCACTTTAACTAAAACCGGGACTAACTGAACATCTGTTCTGCAAACATCTGTAAAGTCTGTGTGTCACTTTAAATGAAACCGGGAATAATTGAACATCTGTTCTGCAAACATCTGTAAAGTCTGTGTGTCACTTTAAATGAAACAGGGAATAACTGAACATCTGTTCTGCAAACATCTGTAAAGTCTGTGTGTCACTTTAAATGAAACCAGGAATAACTGAACATCTGCTCTGCAAACATCTGTAAAGTCTGTGTGTCACTTTAAATGAAACCGGAAATAACTGAACATCTGTTCTGCAAACATCTGTAAAGTCTGTGTTTGAAACTATAGCAGAGCGAAACCATATCCCTGTTCTTCTCTATGCTGTAGTTTCACACACACTTTCCAGATGTTTGCAGAACAGTGATATGATATCACTGTTCTGCAAACATCTGCAAAATGTGTGTGAAAATATAGCAGAGCGAAACCATATCCCTGTTCTTCTCTATGCTGTAGTTTCACACACAGCTTCCAGATGTTTGCAGAACAGTGATATGGGTTCGCCCGTTTTTGTTAAAGTGTTACACAGACTTTCCAGATGTTTGCAGAACAGATGTTCAGTTATTTCCGGTTTCATTTAAAGTGACACACAGACTTTCCAGATGTTTGCAGAACAGATGTTCAGTTATTCCCAGTTTCATGTAAAGTGACACACAGACTTTACAGATGTTTGCAGAACAGATGTTCAGTTATTCCCGGTTTCATGTAAAGTGACACACAGACTTTCCAAATGTTTGCAGAACAGATGTTCAGTTATTCCCGGTTTCATTTAAAGTGACACACAGACTTTACAGATGTTTGCAGAACAGATGTTCAGTTATTCCCGGTTTCATGTAAAGTGACACACAGACTTTCCATATGTTTGCAGAACAGATGTTCAGTTATTCCCGGTTACATTTAAAGTGACACACAGACTTTACAGATGTTTGCAGAACAGATGTTCAGTTATTCCCGGTTTCATTTAAAGTGACACACAGACTTTCCAGATGTTTGCAGAACAAATGTTCAGTTATTCCCGGTTTCAGTTAAAGTGGCACACAGACTTTACAGATGTTTGCAGAACAGATGTCCAGTCATTCCCGGTTTCATTTAAAGTGACACACATACTTTCCAGATGTTTGCAGAACAGATGTTCAGTTTTTCCCGGTTTCATTTAAAGTGACACACAGACTTTACAGATGTTTGCAGAACAGATGTTCAGTTATTCCCGGTAACATTTAAAGTGACACACAGACTTTCCAGATGTTTGCAGAACAGTAGTTCAGTTAGTCCCGGTTTTATTTAAAGTGACACACACAGTTTCCAGATGTTTGCAGAACAGTGATATGGGTTCTCCCGGCTTATTTATACTTTTTTGACACAGTTTGAAGATGATTTTAAAACAGTTATATGGCTTCTACCGTTAATTAATACTTTTCAGACCCAGTTTGAAGATGGTCCACATCCACCTCCATTTTTGATTTTTTTATGTTTTGATTTTTTTAAAAATGCTTTTAGTTATTTCCCTGTCCCCATTTCTTTGTAGGGCACTTGTCCCACCCTTACCCCCATTTTCTTCCTTTTGCAGACCTCTAGGACTTTCCAGGGCTTTCTTACAGCCATTTTTGTGCCTAAAAGTCCGTGTCCCCATTGATTTCAATGGGGTTCGGGACAAAGTTTGGGTTCTGTCCGGACCCAAACCCGGACTTTGTCCCGAAGTTCGGCCGAACCAGCAGAACCCGGACTTCTAGAAGTTCGCTCAACTCTAGTTACAAGTTAAAAACATTTTTTTGCTAGAAAATTACTTAGAACCCCCAAATATTATATATTTTTTTTCACAAACCCTAGAGAATAAAATGGTGATCGTTGCAATACTTTTTGTCACACAGTATTTGCGCAGCGGTCTTTCAAGCGCAATTTTTTTGGAAAAATTTCACTTTTTTTGAGTTAAAAAATAAGACAACAGTGGAGTTAGCCCAATTGAAAATTGCGCACACTTGCGGAATGGCGATAAACTCTGGTACTTAAACATCTCTATAGGCGACGTTTTAAAATGTTTTAACGGTTACCAGGTTAGAGGTGCAGAGGAGGACTTTTACTAGAATTATTGCTCACACTCTGGCAATCGCGACGATACCTCACATGTGTAGTTTGAACACCGTTTCCATATGCACACGCGCCTTACGTATGTGTTTTCTTTGCTACGTGAGCTCATGGAGACGGTGGCGCTTTAAACTTTTTTTATTTTATTTATTTTTTTTTTAACACTGTTCCTTTAAAAAAAAAAATCTGATCACTTTTATTGCTATCGCAAGGAATGAAAACATCCCTTGTGATAGTAGTATATGGTGACAGGTACTCTTTATGGAGGGATGGGGGGCCATTATCGCCGGATAGCCGATCGCCCACTCTAATAAATGGTACTGGGATATAGCCTGCAGCTGCAGACTGTATCCCGATACCTCCACTTAAAACAGCCACTGTTTATAAATGGTGATTTGCGTTAAGTGGTTAAACCCAAAACAAAAAGTTATTATATTGCAGCTTACCAATCATTAGATGTGGTGGCTGCATTAGTTTTCTTTTTTTTTTTTTTTTACTTTCAATGGTTTTTATTGAAAAAAAATTTTTGCATCAGTTAACAGGGAATATAACAGTTGTAAAGTACAACATGAGCTTGAATGCAGAATCGTACAACGAATAAGAAAAGAACAAGTGTCACTATTATCAAAGATTACAGGACCCTCTGTATTAGCTAAACAAATCTGATTTTATATTTTACACACAGCATTGATCTTTGGAGTTATAGGGGCATAATTGACCGGGTATGGGAAATGGTCCCGGCACCCCAAAAGGGATCAAGCTGTGCCACTGGGAACCAATTCCCACTCGCCATCATATGAAATATGTGGTTTCCAGAAGAGGGTGTGCCCACTATAAGAGACTCTATAAACCGGATCCCGCATTTCCTTCTTAAACGGTTAACTTAAGATTCAAGGGATAGAAGAAAGGAAAAGAGAAGAAAAAAAAAAATACGGAAAGGAAAAAATTAGGAAGGGTTCCTGGAAATCCAGGGCCCATAGAGAGACAAGAAAAGAAGGGAACAAAGAGAAGAAGTCCCTCAAGCCAAACCTCAGGATCAAATTGTTACCTTATTTGGATGTTATACCTGGGATTAGAGAAATGCCCATATGTGTCGCCCAGGGTTCCCAAATTGCTTCAAATTTCAGGGAAGTATCTGTGATTATGCTGCAAATTTTTTCTTGTGTCATTATCCAAGAGACTTTGTGTTTAACCGCCCTAAAGGGGACTCTTCATTGCTTCCAAGCCTTGGCTATAGTCATTTTAGCTCCTAAAAGAATAAAGTGGATTAGGGTTCTTGTGACTTTGGGAGTATTGGGTATGACTGCGTTCAAGAGGGCAACGTCCGGGGTGCCGTAAATTTGTTGACCTGTCACTTTGGAGATCATTTTAAAAAAATATTTCCAGAAGGATCTTAATCTGGGACATTCCCACCAGATGTGGGCCATCGTTCCCCTCAATCCGCACCCCCGAAAACAGCAGGGGTCCACCGAGAGGTATATTATAGCCAATCTGGAAGGAGTTAAATACCATCTAGTTATTACTTTAACGCTAGCCTCCATAAGGGAGACGTTGTTCATACCTTGGAATGATCGGGAAAAGGCAGAATGCCATTTTTCCATGTCCCAGTCTATTTTGAGGTCCTCTTCCCAAGCATTCATGTAGGCTGTTTTGCTAGTTGGGAGGGCAAGTGAATGGTAGATAACAGATATCCCCCCTCTCTGGTCCATGGCTTGTCCGCACCAACTTTCGTAAGCTGTCACTGAGCGCATATTTACGCTATCTTTCCAGATTTTTTGCAGGAAATTTAACAATTGTCTAAATCTGAAATGTTCAGAATCTGGTAGTTCTAGTTTACTGATCCAATGTTCTAAGGGGAGAGGTCCCGAAAGGGAGAGAAAGTGTCCTATCCGGTACAGTCCCTTATCCAGCCACCATTGGAAGGCTTTTATATCCCTACCTGGTGGGAAAACAGGGTTATGAAAGATGTGGGCCAAAGGAGTAGTTTTCTTTTTTTAAGGCTTTTTTCTCTCTTTTTTCACCAGGTGATATGGTCAGTATCACACCTCTTATATTAGAGTGCCTCCACTCTAAATGAATGAAGATGGGGATCACCTTTGGACAGTAGCATTTTCAGTCCAGGGGGAGGGTAGTGTTAGATGAACGAGTAGATTTAACCCTTCCTATCCACCAAACTGCAATACTACAGCCAGGCGCAAACACTATTATACTGGGAGGACGTCATATAACTAGGGATGGGCCGAACGGACCCCTGTTTGGTTTGCACCAGTACTTTCGAACACAGCAAAAGTTCAGACCTGAATAATGAATCCAATTAAAGTCAATGGGACCCGCATGTCAAAAAATCAAAAGTGCCCATTTTGAAGGCTTATATGCAAGTAATTGGGCATACAATGGTTATAGGGGGTCTGGGTCCTACCCTGGGGGACATGTATCAATGAAAAAAAGTTTGTAAAAAATGTCCTTTTTAAATGAGCAGTGATTTTTTTGATTTTTAAAGTGAAAGCATAAAAATGAAAAATTCCTTCCAATATAGCGCCTGTGGGCTCCCCTTAGTCTATCTGTAAAGTGGCCGATCTGCACCATGTCTAGAATTTGCTGCAGCAATAATTGCACTTATAAAGCAAAAAAAATGACATTTTCCCTGTAAGCTGCCTTTATTTTGTACAGCAACAGCTGGGGAGCCAGAGTGTATGATGAGGCCACAATGTAGTGTGCTGGGAACAAGATTAGAGATTTTTTGGATAAATTCTGGTGTCACTTTGACTTTGGATAGAAGTAAGGGGGGCTGAAAAATTGGGCTTTGGGTGTCAATGGTGCCTTCAAACCATAACCCTATAGAGGTGCTCTTCATGAAGGCAAGAATTGGCCTTTCTGTAAAAAAAATTGCAATTGTATGCATCTGTCTAACAGGTGCAGAAAATTGGTCTTTGGGTGTTGGTGGCGCCTTCCCACTGTAACCCTTTGTGCCCCTGTTGTGTGGCCTTTAGGTGCTCTTGCCAATGGACTGAGTGGTTGGACGTTACATGTCTTGTTAAGCATGTGGTACCCAAAAGGCTTGTGTTTTTTCCATGTTTGATGTGCTTGAGATACAGTTTGCAGATAACAACAGTGCGATGCTGCAGATGTGCTGAAAAAGGCCCAGACAGCTGAGCTTTGGGAAGTGGGCCGGGAGATAACAGCTGCAGAATGTGATGGAAAAGGGTGGCTGCTCTCTGTTCTTTCTTGATGTCAGCCTCCTTGGGGTTGTGCCGACTCACCTTCAGTTTCCTCCTCTGCTCTATCTGGCACCCAAGTCGCATCAGTAACCTCCTCATCATCATCATTTTCATTTCCATCTCCTCCATCTTCATCATCATCATTACCACAGGAGACAACTTGGCAATATGCTGCGGCTGGGGGAACATGAATGCCAATTTGTCTACCAGTGTTCTCCCCTCTCTCTAGGCTCATGTTCCTGTCATCCTCAACCGCAGAACCAACATCTGAATCCAGTAATGGCTGAGCATCATCAAGGTGCAAGTGGCTGACGCTGTGGTCAAATAACTCAGCTGACTCCTTTATGGCTGATGTTGAAGCTATGGCAGGAATAGATGTGGACAAGGAGGCAGGTTTATCCACTTTGGCAACTGGAGGGGACTGCACACTTGTCTCTGCTTGCGTGACAGAGGATGAGGAGGATGAGGAGGGTTTAGTAAGCCAGTCCACCACCTCCTCTGCATGCTGTGGTTGGATAGCATGGGCAAACTCACTAAACGGAGGAAATGATGCCCTGCCTGAGGACTGACCACCATGTCCACCTTTGCCTGTGGACACATTTGTTGCTGGCCCCCTTACAGTGCCAAGGGAATGTTTGCCTCTCCTTGTTGTCCTCCCAGACATTATTGGGAGGGAGGGGGAGGTGCTTATTAGCAAATAAAAAGAAGAAGTGGAAATCTGTACATAGATACACTTTAATCAATGTAAAGTGGTGTTTGGTTCACTTTAATTTGAGTACTCACACTACACAGACATACTCCACGGATACACTATAATATACTGCAATATAATGCGTCAAACATACAGTGATGCATAGAACTATATGGCGTTAAACTGGCAGTAACGCACACAGAAGTAAATGGCTTTAAACTGGCAGTAATGCACAAAACTATATGGCGTTAAACTGGCAGTAACGCACACAGAAGTAAATGCCGTTAAACTTGCAGTAACGCACAAAATATATGGCATTAAACTGGTAGTAACACACACAGAAGTAAATGGCGTTAAATTGGCAATAACGCACCCAGAAGTAAATGTCGTTAAACTGGCAGTAGCGCACAAAACGATATGGCATTAAACTGGTAGTAACACACACAGAAGTAAATGGCGTTAAACTGGCAGTAACTCACAAAATTGTATGGCGTTAAACTGGCAGTAACGCACACAGAAATATATGGCATTAAACTTGCAGTAACGCAATCAAATATACGGTGTTTAACCATCACTACACTGACGCTATTTGAACTGTCCCTTGCTATCTGAACTGTCCCTACTCTAGCTATACACTAAAGATTAGTGACACAGTGGCCCTGATTTACTATACCTCCCAAATCTACTCCCGCAGTGCCTTAAAATAACTCCCAGTTAAAGGCACTTACAACTTCAGCTCTCACCCACTCGAGTAAAATAGACACACACAATGATGGTCAAATTACGGTATAGCAAAACACGCGATGACGGTCAAATTGCTGTAAATGA
>BLSH010194474.1:336907-351806 GCA_018402905.1 Glandirana rugosa
ATTTTACACTTCACACAGTGTAAAATAACACTGATTTTGGCATTTACTAACAACTCAAGGAATTACTCCATGAGAGTTATTTTGAGAGTAGTTTTGTGTCTGAGCATGCTCAGTTGTGCTCAGCTGTGCTCTGCACCTAGGAGTAAAAAGACGGGGTATTTGTCTCTTCTCAGACTTTTTAAGATATTTCAGTGTAGAAATCACTTTTTCACACAGTTTAAAAGCAGATTATCTTTAAACAATATACCGCATATTTTAGCACAATTTAGGGGATCAGATTATGCTCCAAACATTATTTCTATTTGCACAACTCCAGGTCTGGGCTGGAGTAAGGAGTTGGCCGTTATCTGTGACCTGGGAGCTTTAGTGAATTCCAGTTTGGCCGTTATTTAACGCCAGCCGTTATAGTGAATTCCATATGTGCGCTATTTACCGCTATTTGCGCATATCTACCGTTAAATAGCGCATAGTTGCGTAAATGTGCGCATATTTGCGCAAATGTGCGCCTGAGCGGTATAGTAAATAAACCCCATTCTCACTACACTACACTGAAACTATCTGAGCTATCCCTACTCTACATATACTCTAACGTACAGTATCTCACAAAAGTGAGTACACCCCTCACATTTTTGTAAATATTTTATTATATCTTTTCATGTGACAACACTGAAGAAATGACACTTTGCTATAATATAAAGTAGTGAGTGTACAGTTTGTATAATACTGTAAATTTGCTGTCCCCTCAAAATAACTCAACACACAGCTATTAATGTCTAAACTGCTGTCAACAAAAGTGAGTACACCCCTAAGTAAACAATGTCCAAATTGGGCCCAAAGTGTCAATATTTTGTGTGACCACCATCATTTTTCAACACTGCCTTAACCCTCTTGGACATGGATTTCACCAGAGCTTCACAGGTTGCCACTGGAGTCCTCTTCCACCCCTCCATGACAACATCACGGAGCTGGTAGATGTTAGAGACTTTGCGCCCCTCCACCTTCCGTTTGAGGATGCCTCACAGATGCTCAATAGGGTTTAGGTCTGGAGACATGCTTGGCCAGTCCATCACTTTTATCCTCAGTTTCTTTAGCAAGGCAGTGGTCGTCTTGGAGGTGTGTTTGGGGTCGTTATCATGTTAGAATTCTGCCCTGCGGCCCAGTCTCCAAAGGGAGGGGATCATGCTCTGCTTCAGTATGTCACAGTACATGTTGGCATTCATGGTTCCCTCAATGAATTGTAGCTCCCCAGTGCTGGTAGCACTCATGCAGCTCCAGACCATGACACTTCCACTACCATGCTTGAATGTAGGCAAGACACACTAGTCTTTGTACTTCTCACCTGGTTGCTACCACACATGCTTGACACCATCAGAACCAAATAAGTTTATCTCAGTCTCATCAGACCACAGGACATGGTTCCAGTAATCCAGGTCCTTAGTCTGCTTGTCTTCAGCAAACTGTTTGTGGGCTTTCTGGCGCATCATCTTTTGAAGAAGTCTCCTGGGATGACAGACCAATTTGATGCAGTGTGCGGCGTATGGTCTGAGCACTGACAGGCTGACCCCCCCCACCCTTTCAACCTCTGCAGCAATGCTGGCAGCACTCATACACCTATTTTCCAAAGACAACCTCTGGATATGACGCTAAGCACGTGCACTCAACTTCTTTGGTCAACCATGTTGAGGCTTGTTCTGAGTGGAACCTGTCCTGTTAAACCTGTGTATGGTCTTGGCCACTGTGCTGCAGCTCAGTTTCAGGGTCTTGCCAATCTTCTTATAGCCTAGGCCATATTTATGTAGAGCAACAATTCTTTTTTTTCAGATCCTCAGAGAGTTCTTTGTCATGAGGTGCCATGTTGAACTTCCAGTGACCAGTATGAGAGAGTGAGAGTGATAACACCAAAGTTAACACACCTGCTCCCCATTCACACCTTGTAACACTAATGAGTCACATGACACTGGGGAGGAAAAATGGCGAATTTGGAAATGGGGCCAATTTGGACATTTTCACTAAGGAGTGTACTCACTTTTGTTGCCTGCTGTTTAGACATTAATAGCTGTGTGTTGAGTTATTTTGAGAGGACAGCAAATTTACACTGTTATACAAGCTGTACACTCACTACTTTACATTGTAGTAAAGTGTCAATTCTTCAGTGTTGTCACTTGAAAAGATATAATAAAATATTTACAGAAATGTGAGGGGTGTACTCACTTTTGTGAGATACTGTATGTATGAATGACACGGTCTCACTACTCTACACTGAAACTATCTGAGCTGTCCCTACTCTAGCTGCACACTATGCAAAGCTGAATGATGGTCTTCCTCACTACACTCCCACTATCCCTAGACTGACACTATACTAATATTCTACACTGACAATTGAAGCACAATAGCACAGTATAGCACACTAACTAACTAATAGCACTGAACAGAGCTCTGTTCTATCTCTCCCCAACCAAAATCACACTGAAAATGGCTGCCATCGAAAGAATACTTTTATACTAAAATTGTAACAAAAAATTAAAAAAAAAAAACGTGCCATGCCTTTTACTAAATACCTTGGGCTTTCTACTTTACAAAAAGGGGTCATTTAAGGGATATTTGTCCTGTCCTGGCATTTTTGGACCTCAAGAAATAATATAGGCCATCGGTACATCAGGATTGATCGATTTTAGATACTGTATATATACCATAGTTTGTGGACTCTATAACTTTCCTAAAGACTAAATAATAGACACTAATTTTGGTTATTTTCATCAAGGAAATGTAGCAGTATAAGAAAGATTATTTATTTGCAAAATAGGACTTAAGAAAAACTATTTTCACAAATTTTAAGTTTTTTTAATTTATTTAGAAAAAAAAACAGTGGTGATTAAATGCCAACAAAAGAAAGCTCTATTTGTGTGAAAAAAAATATAAATACTTTCATATGGGTACAGTGTTGCATAACCGCACAACTGTCATTCAAAGTCGATAGGGCTGAAAGCTGAAAATTGGCCTGGGCAGGAAGGGGGTAAAAGTGTCCGGTATTGAAGCAGTTAAATACACTAAAAATTTGAAGCCAAACTACAGCTAATACTTTATATCAGTTACAGAAAGAGTTTTTTTTTTTCTTTTTGGATAAAGGTTTTACATAGATTTATAAAAGTTGATCAGCTGCCAGTGTTAAATGGTTTATTTATTCCTTGCAACTGCAAAAGAGTGTGTTCTTTTGAAAAACAGCAGACTCACTGGCTGGATCACCAGATAAAAAGAGAAGAAAGATGAAAAAAACCTAAAAAGAAAACTAAAGCAGCCATTACATCTAAGAATTGGTAAGCTGCTAAATAATAAACATTTATTTTGGGTTTAATACTGCTATAAACTGTACATGATGTCATGGAACAGTACAATTTTCACGGACAGTCTTAGGGACAGCACCCACTAGCAATGCATATTGCAATGCATTAGAGAAAACACTTTCTTTGGTCAGGACAGCAACCGCTGACCTCATATAAACCATAAAATAAAATAAAATATTTTATAAAATAAAAACGCCCAAAAAGATAGCAAGCAGGCTTAACCACCTAAGGACAGGAAGGATTTCCCATATTAGGACCAGAGCACGTTTTGCTATTCAGCACTGCATCACTTTAACTGACAATTGCTCGGTCGTGCGACGTTGTACCCAAACAAAATTGACGCCCCTTTTTTCCCACAGATAAGGCTTTCTTTTGGTGGTATTTGATCCCCTCTGTGTCACTTCTGATTACCGCTATTAACAAAAATAGAACGACAATTTTGAAAAAAAAAACAATATTTTTTACATTTGCTATAATACATATCCAAAAAATAAATAAATAAAAAAAAAATGTATTCATCAGTTTTGGCTGATTTATATTCTTCCTCATATTTGTGGTAAAAAAAATTGCGATCGGCGTTTATTGATTGGTTTGCACAAAAGTGTTACGTTTACAATCCATGAGAACTCATTTATGGCGTTTTTACTATTTTGTTTTTTTTTTTACTAGTAATGGCGGCGATCTGAGATTTTTATCGGGACTGCAATATTGCAGCAGACATGTCAAACATTTTTGACACTGTTTTGGGACCAATGACATTTATACAGCGATCAGAAATTTAAATAACCACTGATTACTGTAAATGTCATTGGCAGTGAAGGGGTTAACCTGCAGGGGGTGATCTAGGGGTCAACTGTGTTCCCTAGACGTGTTCTAACTGTGAGGGGACTGGGCTGCCAGGGGCATAAGAGATATAAATGATCCCAGTGACAGGGATCAGTAGATCTCTAACATGCTACCTGACAGAGCGGGGAACTGCTGTGTTTACATCGGCAGTTCCCCGTCTTTCTTCTGTGCCAGGCAATCGCGGGTAGCTGACGGACATCGAGTCCGTCCGACCCGTGGCCATACTGCTGCAGAGTGCGGCAGGCTCCTGCCCGCTAGCCGCGCATGCGCGAGCTGCCGTTTATAGACGGTGATACGCGCTATCCAGCCACTCTGCAGCAGTAAATATACGCGAGCCGGTAGGGAACCTTTTAAAGTACAGTTTTCTAACTGCCTCTAATCTCTCCCTATGCAGTTTGTAAGCATTCTTATGCTTTCCCTAAGCAGTGTCCAATTCTCTCACACTATGGCTTCTCTACTCCCTCCCTTCCCTTAATAGTGAGGGGGTGACTTATTCAAAAGTCCTCTTATTGGCTCTTTTGGCCTGCTGGCCATAACTCAAAGACCATGCAGTGCATTATAGTTCACCTAAATAGCAGTGTTGTATTCCCTCCCAAGGTTGTGCTTTGTGAATGTCAAAGCAGAGCGAAGTGGAACAGTTGTCTCTAACAGAAACCCTTCCTGTTGTGCTTATGAGGAGACTTTTTCCTGCACTGTATTTATGAATACGTTCTTTTTATACAAGAGTATCTTTAAGATACAGGATCAACAAATATGAACAAAGACTAAAAAAATTAGGAAATGTATTAGTCAGACATGTATTCATACAAACATAGTTATATAAAGGTGGACACAAACAATACTACATAAAATTTCAGATAACTGAAATAACTGCTAATGGGGAGTATTAATACTCTTTAAATACACAAAGTTTGTAAGACCTCTCTATAAAATTTGTAACAAAAGAAATGACAATTAGACAGAGCATCGATATTTCACCAATTTAACGGTTACTATAATGCAGGTAAGTAAGTGATCAATATCATGAAATAACAATTGGATGTCTGCTATGTCAAGAGGATAAAACTACCAAAATTTGATTAAAAAAAATAAATGTACGTTTTAGAGAAAAATCTACCATGTGTTACCAATTCGAGAGAAGTACTTATCTGACTGTACCTTATAATAAACAATAGTTCAATAATTCATATTTGCAAAAACAATTCAAATCAAGGTAAAATTAGACAGTATAATTACACTTTTAAAAGTAGTTACTGGTCTATTGTGATAGTTACCAAAATTCAATATGGCTATGGCTTTCAAGGCGGGGAAACATTTTGAGTCATTGAGTTTCATAGCAGGAAGTATCAAGGAGTCCTTATGAGCGTGGAGGGTATATGAATGGATAGAGGTGTGGATGTGATGGACCGGATGTCTGTTGGGGTGTGTATCCGACCATCCATTGGGAACCTGTCTCTGATCTTTTATTTCATCCAATACAATACTCTCATAAAAATTTTCCTAACCTGGCCCATAAGGAGGGATGTCAATTTCATTGGATGAGGGGTTAATCTCCACCCAGCCAGGACGTCCCTTTTGAGAAAATTGTCACTGCCCCTAGAACCACCCGGGATCATCTTTCAGCAGAAATGTTTAATTAATTTAAACTATTTTTTAAGCATTCCTTATAAAATGTTATATTTTTGTACTATGCCTCTGACTATATTACTGTAAATGTATCTTCTAATATTTAAAATTGATGGTCACCAGTATGATATAAGGGTAAAATTAATACCGCATAAAATGATTGAATATGAATATCTATATCACGCTTGTGGATACTATGATTGAAACGCATTCTATATCTAGACATATTTTTGTCTACATGGTTATGATATATATATTTATATTGTTAACTATCATTGGATATACTTGAAACAATTCTTATTCTAATTTGCTTTACATGAAAATAATATATAGGTTTTTGTCTCATCACAGCATTAGCATTATCGGTAGATGCAAAATCATAACCATATCTATGACCAGGAATATACTTTATAACTTGAATGACTTATAATCATATGTATCTTGAAACTTCCCTGGGTTAAGCAAATATTCAGCAAGCAAATGTTTAAAATGAACCCTGGGACATCCTTTAATTTGTTTAGATAGAATTTAACTAGATAACTAGTTATTGGGAGTTTTCTTTGTATTTTCACCATGCGAAACAATGGTGGCTTAATTAAGTTTCTAATTTGCAAACAATCAACTTCTTTAAGGAATATGGAATACTTTACGTATTCAATACGTCCAAACATAGGCCATTTCATGATCTCCTAGGTCAGTGGTTCTGAACTCCTGTCCTCAGGACCCACCAACAGGCCAGATTTTAAGTATTACCTAGGAGAGATGCAGACTAGAATACTGCAATCACTGAGCAGCAAATGATATCACCTGTGATGCATTTCAGTTATCCTGCAAACCTGGCCTGTTAGTGGGTCCCGAGGACAGGAGTTGAGAACCACTGTCCTAGGTCTTTGTTGAAATCTCCATTCTGTGATCAAGCTTGTTTGTAGATTTCAAGGAGGTGATAAATTGCATTATATTCTGTTCTGAGAGATTCACATGTGTGATGACCTAAGGTTGGCCCTCTGCTTTGGAGGCCTAAACTTTCAGTTCCCAATATGGAGTATATATATACATATACATACATTTTTTTTTTTTATCGTAGTTCTGACATTCCGATGTGGCTGGGAGCCAGCAGTACAGTCACTGCTATTCAGTCCAGTAAAGGCTCAGTGTGGGCATAACAGAAGGTTGGCTTTAAAGGAGTTGTAAAGTCAGAAGGTTTTTTATCTAAAGGCATTCTATGCATTAAGATAAAAAGCCTTCTGTGTGTAGCAGCCCCCCTCAGCCCTCCTAATACTTACCTGAGCCCCATCTCTGTCCAGCGATGTCCAGGAGTGTCTCAACTATCCAAGACTCTCCCTCCTGATTGGCTGAGACACATCAGTGGTGCCATTGGCTCCCGCTGCTGTCAATCAAAGTCAGTCAGCCAATCAGGAGAGAGAGGGAATAAACACAGGGAGCTGTGACTCAGCTTGGGTCCCCATGGCAAGCTGCTGTGGGAACACTCGAAAGGAGGGAGGGGCCAGGAGCACAGAAGAGGGACCCGAGAGGAGGAGGATCCATTCTGCTCTGTGAAAAACCACTGCAACAGAGCAGGTAAGTATATTATGTTTATTATTTTTATTGAAAAAGAAAACAAGACTTTACAATCACTTTAAGGGTATCCTGTTAAAAAGGCAACACACTTCTATGCCTTTCTGCGTAAAAGCTAAAGAAAAAAAACTTTTTTTTACATTTTCAATAGAGTAACCTCTTTTTTGTTATCTGTGTCCCACTGGGGAGATGCCACTTCACATCCTGTTCCATAGTCAAAATAGGAAGGGGGAGGTATTCCCTTCATACTGAGGGAATCCCTAGTTGTCACAAAACTAATGTCCCTTTTGGAAGATTTCCTGTCTATTGCTGTTCTGATGACAACACAAAATTTGTGGTTTTCTTTCACTTTTGCTCTTGGTAATAATGGTGTAGGGGGGTGTTCTTTTGTACACAGTCTGCAGGTTGTTTACATTCATGCCTAGTACTTATCCTAGAATTCTTCCTGTTAAGAGGTTGTTTCCTGCCCCTGCTAAAAGGTCAGGAGACCCTTCAAGGCTATATATATTGTAAGGGGGTTAGCTCGGCAGCGGGTGTGTTTGACCCCCTGGAAGGGTTCGCTACACAATTTAGGCACAGCGAGACAGCGCAGTTTCAGAGGAAAACAAAAAGGTAGTTTATTCTCACTAAGTACAATGTGAAAAACAGCAACACAAAAAAAACAAACAACAAAATAAATCCTAGGCCACTTGGCCACCGACTACACAATAGGTTTCCCTGTCTGTCAGCTGGGTACAGCCTACCACTGTACCTAGCTCCTATCTCTCACTGAAGACAGTCAGCCACACAGGTTTCTTACCAGACAAGCTGTTACACTCCCCAGTCTGTTGACATGACACAGAACCTGGTCCCAGGGTGGAGCACTCACCTATCCTTGCTGGGAGTTCTTGTAGAGGCCTTAATGAGCCAGCTCAGTTCAGCTGTGCTCATTACCTCTACACCTGCAAGACTCCCCTTAGTGGTATAAGTCTGCATACAGCTTAAATCTAGGGCAAATGTACCTGCATCCTGCATGCAACCCGGCGTCTTTACCCGCCTGCTGTCACATACCCCCCCTTGTTTCAAACTGGGGTTTGTAACACAGGCAGTCAAGCATGCAGGTACCCGAGACAAGGCATCCACATTCCCCATTTGAACACCAGGCTGATGCTTCACGGTGAAGTTGTATTCTTGCAGGGCCAGGAACCACCGATTTACCCTTCTATTGGTCTCCTTGTTTTGGGCCATCCACTTTAAGAGTGCATGATCTGTAATCAGATCAAAGTGTCTACCCAGCAAATAATATCACAGGGAGTCTAGTGCCCATTTCACCGCTAGACACTCTTTCTCAATTGTGGCATAGTTTTCTTCATGGGGTTTCAGCTTCCTGATAAGTTAAATGACTGGGTGCTCTTTTTCTTCCAGACCTGGGACAACACTGCTCCTAAGCCTACATCTGACGCATCAGTCTGTACCACAAAGTCCTTAGTGAAGTCAGGGGAGTACAGCACTGGTTGGCTACATAAGGCTTTTTTTAAAGCCTGGAAGGCTGCTTCAGCCTCCGGGTCCATTTCACCATGGTAGACTCTCTCCCTTTTGTCAGGTTGGTTAGGGGCACAGTCTGCAAAACAAAGTGAGGAATGAATTGCCGATAGTATCCAGCAATTCCGAGGAACGCTCGAACCTGCTTCTTGCTGTTGGGGCGTGGCCAGCTATTTATGGCTTCCACTGATTTGGGGTTTTATCACTCCCCTCCCAATATTGTACCCCAAATATTTGGCCTCTTCCTGTCCAATGGTACACTTTTTTGGATTAGCCGTGAACCCAACTTCCCTTATGAAGTCTAGTACAGCTTGCACTTTTGGCAGATGTGAGGCCCAATCCGTACTGTGGATAATCACATCGTCCAAGTAGGCTGCAGCCTACTTCTGATGGGGCCTCAGAATTTTGTCCATTTTCCGCTGGAACGTGGCTGGTGCATTCTGTAACCCAAACGGCATTCTTTTATATTGGAATGTCACTCTGGTGTTACAAATGCCGTTTTCTCCTTCGCTGACTCAGCTAGGGGAATTTGCCAATGCCCTTCGTGAGATCAAGGGTCGTCATGTATCGGGCTGTTCCCAGCCGGTCGATCAGTTCATCTATGCTTGGCATGGGGTAGGTGTCAAATTTTGTAACTTTATTCAACTGCCGGAAATCGTTACGAAATCGCCAGCTCCCATCGGGTTTGGGCACTAAAACGATCGGGCTGGACCAGTCACTCTGGGACTCTTCTATCACACCTAATTCAAGCATTCTTTGAACTTCCCCTCGTATTGCCTAGCATTGAACCTCCGGTATTCAATAGGGTTTTAGTTTTACCCTTTCACCTGGCGGGGTGATAATGTCATGCACTACCCCAGATGTTTGTCCCGGCAGCTCAGAGAACACCTCTCTGTTGTGGAGCACAAACTCTTTCACCTCCTGTTTTTTGGGGTTTTGATAAGGTGATTGCTTTTCCCACCTCAGGAATTAAGCAATCAGACTGAGTCTGCGACACCAAGGTTTCTGCGACTAGGGATTCCCTATCCCTCCAGGCTTGCAACAGATTAATGTGGTATATCTGTGCTGGCTTTTGCTGTCCTGGTTGTTTGACCCTGTAGTTTACTTCACCCACTCTCATAAGGGCCCTGCCATTTGGCCAGGAATTTGCTTTTGACCGTTGGGATGAGCACCAACACCCTATCCCCCGGGGAAAAAGTACGGGTCTTGGCCTTGAGGTTATACACCCTTTGCTGTGCTAACTGCGCTTGGGCCAAGTGTTCCTTGATGATTGGCATTACCTGTGCAATTCTATCTTGTAATTGTGCCACTTTGAACAACTTGCACAGCTCTTTCATTAAACTGGACATAAATGGTGTACCCTGGTCTGTAAGCAATTCCTTACAAATACTGACACGGTTGAAGACCAGAAATAGCTCTTTGGCTATCGTTTTGGCAGAGGTATTCCTAAGAGAGATCGCTTCAGGATAGCGGGTGGCATAGTCCATTATGGGCAAAATGTACTGATGCCCCCTAGCGGACTTCAGTATCGGACCAAACAAATCCATTGCGATTTTCTCAAAGGGAACCTCAATGATGGGGAGAGGTACCAGTGGGTTGCGGAAATGCAACAAAGGTGCCGACTTCTGGCACACAGGGCAGGAGGAACAATAATTTTCTATTTCCTTCATGACCTCAGGCCAATAGAACCTTTGCAATACTCTCTCTCTGGTTTTCTCCGCCCCCAAATGACCTCCCAAAATGTGCCCATGGGCTAATTCCAATACCATCTTCCTATAGGGTTTGGGAAACACAAGTTGCTCAATGGTTTCATCCGCCTTTTGGGCAACCCGATACAACAGATCCCTTTCCACCATAAAGTATGGGTAACTGCAAGACTGATCTGGGTTCACTAATTCACCATCTATCTTTACCACATTTTCCCGTGCCTTTATCAGGGTGGGGTCTTTTACCTGTTCTGTGGCAAAATTTTTCCTGTGAATCTCTAAATCAGAGAACTCTACAGACGGCATGTTTTCGTCTGAAGATGTTGGTTCCTCCCCAGTTTCTAGAGTCTCTCCTGCCAACACCGACAAGGGAAAATCTGGAGAAGTCTCACCATTCTCAGAGGACACCTGTAATTCCTCTTCCTGGCCTCTAGGGGCCCCTGTGGGGGGTTCAGGATAATCCCAGAGTCCCCAGAATTTTGGAAAATCCCTGCCCACAATAGCATCATGTGGTAAGTGAGGCACTAACCCCACCTGATGAATTATGTTACCTTTGGGGGTCTCAAAAACCACTTTAGACACAGGATACTCTCCGGTGTCCCCATGTACACAAATAACAACCACCTTGTTATTCCTAGAGACCTCTGTAGCAACTAATTCAGCTTTGATCATTGTTACCAGACTACCTGAATCTAGCAACACAACAACATTTTTATCATTAATACACATTTTGCATAAATGTTTTTCAGTTCCCCGAGTGGCAGTGCATGCAACTGTCGCAAACAGCGACTGACATCTGTCTCTTAGATAGTCACATTCCATAGGCTCATCCACAACTGGGCAATTGGCTGCAATATGTCCCTCTTGCCAGCAACGATAACAAATAAACTTTTTTGCTGCTTCCTGCGACTTTGACTGCGGTCGCCATACATTATGCAAACTTCCCGCCCTCTCACTCTCTCCACCCTTACCCCTTGAAGTCATCTTACCCGCCACGGGGGATGCTCTGGTCTTAGGGTAGAAAGTCTGTGAGTCCCTGGGAGAGGCGGTCAGGTTCTCTGTAGGCAAGTACCTCTCTACCAGATCAACAAGCTTGTCGGCCGTATCCGGACTTCCATGGTTTACCCACTTTTGGATAGCAGTAGGTAGAGACCTCAGGAACTGATCCATTACCACACGCTCCACAATCTTTGGTGCTGTCAGAGTTTCGGGTTGCAGCCACTTCCTGCCCAGGTGAATGAGATCATACATTTGCGACCTGGGGGGCTTTTCAAGTTGGAAAGTCCAGTTATGCACACGCTGAGCCCGGACAGCCAGGGTGACACCCAGCCGTACCAATATTTTTGTTTTTAGCACAACATAGTCTTTTGCTTGGTCCGGCTCTAAGTCATAATATGCTTTCTGTGATTCCCCAGCTAATAGAGGAGCCACCAATCCAGCCTACTGTTCCTTAGGCCACTTTTCTCTCTCAGCAGTCCTTTCAAATGTGGTCAGAAACACCTCTGGATCATCCTCTCCAGTCATTTTTGGCAGCAAATGGCTCACACAAAATGATGATGTATTACTGGAACCACTTGCCTCACTGGTCTGTTGATGCTGTTGTGTTATGGCATCCATTTGCTGTTGAAGTCTCTGCTCTTGCTTCTGCAACAGCTCAATTAAGCGAGCCTCAGATTGTTGCTGGGCTTGTTGCTGTGCTTCCATACTTTGCTAGTGAGCTCGCTGCTGTGCTTCCATACTTTGCTGGAGAGCTCGCTGCTGATTAGCATTTGCTTGTTGTAGACTAGCATCTGTTTGTTGCTGGTTAGCATTAGTTTGTTGCTGATTAGCATTTGCTACAGCAAGCTGTCTCAGTAACTCTTCCGTGCTGGCCTTTCACAAAAAACAACTGCCCGCATCCTCCACCACTGTAAGAGGGTTAGCTCGGCAGCAGGTGTGTTTGACCCCCTGGAAGAGTTCACTACACAATTTAGGCACAGCGAGAAAGCAGTATCAGAGGAAAACAAAAAGTTAGTTTATTCTCACTAAGTACAATGTGAAAAACAGCAGCACGAAAAAAAAACAAACAGCAAAATAAATCCTAGGCCACTTGGCCACTGATTACACAATAGGTTTCCTTGTCTGTCAGCAGGGTACAGCCTACCACTGTACCTAGCTCCTATCTCTCACTGAAGACAGTCAGCCACACAAGCTTCTTACCAGACAAGCTGTTACACTCCCCAGTCTGTTGACATGACACAGAATAAATGAGAAGGGAAAATGGGGGAAGGGAGTAGGAGCACGGATCTCAAAACTTTTGGACAAGTGGAGATCAAATCATAAAGCTGTTGTCACACCCAGTTTTGGGTGGGGTTCACCGATGGGACCAATGTTACCCAAAGTAGCAAAAAGTAAGGGAAAGACCCCCAACACAGAAGAAGGTCCAAACACTTCTAAAGGAAGAGACGGGATAACCCTGCAACATGTATGATCAGTATAAAATTAATTTATTTGGCAAATGGTGAGAGCAAAGTAACATTAAAGGACACACAAATGACAAAGTGATCTAAAACAAACACCCCGGGGTGGTTGCAGCTCAACACAGTACAATTTGCAATTTCTATGCTTCAGCAAGAGATCCCAATACGTGCATTCAGCCCAGGAAATCCTTTCAAACAGCACCGCCACTCAATAAAGTGTGGCCGGTATCATGAGGAACATCTGGGTATATTGCACTGTAGGGTAACTCATGGCGTTGGAGAAGCACATATCAAACATGACATATAGCAAGACCCTCCAAACCGGTAAACAGTATAAATAGCATTTCCTAAGATCAAAGCTGAAGCATAGAAATTGCAAATTGTACTGTGTTGAGCTTCAACCACCCCGGGGTGTTTGTTTTAGATCACTTTGTCATTTGTGTGTCCTTTAATGTTACTGTGCTCTCACCATTTGCCAAATAAATTAATTTTATACTGATCATACATGTTGCAGGGTTATCCCGTCTCTTCCTTTAGAATTGTTTGGACCTTCTTCTGTGTTGGGGGTCTTTCCCTTACTTTTTGCTACTTTGACATGACACAGAACCTGGTTCTAGGGTGGAGCACTCACCTATCCTTGCTGGGAGTTCTTGCAGAGGCCTTAATGAGCCAGCTCAGCTCAGCTGCGCTCATTACCTCTACACCTGCAAGACTCCCCTTAGTGGTATAAGTCTGCATACAGCTTAAATCTAGGGCAAATGTACCTGCCATCCTGCACGCAACCCGGCGTCTTTACCCGCCTGCTGTCACAATATGGATATCTTACAGGAAGTGAGAGGAGAGAGTGACCAGCCACATGCTCAGCAAGCCAGAAGGAGCTCATTTTGTGCTATATCCTTCCAGGCTGAAAAGGGACAATAATATAGGCAAGTGTTACTGCACTGTGTAGCTCAATGTTTATTATATTACTGTCACTCCTGTGTGAGCACTCCTGTGTGGGAATCAGAGATACTGTATATGTTAGAGGCTTCTCTGACTTACTTTCTATGTGCATACTACAATATACTTGGGATATTCTCAAGTGTATGAGAGCAAAGCTCATTTGATTATTTTGTGTTGAAGTGTATATCTGCCACTTCATTATTTAACCACTTGCCGACCGCCCGCCGCCACTTGCCGACCACCCGCCGCAGTGTGACGGCGGCAAGGTGGTTCGTTATCGCGAAACGCCGTCAGGGGGCGGCGCGTGCACTGTTGTTTGATTCGTCACAGGACTGATCACTCTACATGGCCAGGCCAATGATTTTTGGCCTGGCCCCTCCGATCGGTCCTGACGAATGACATTGCTCCTCTGCCTCTGTAATGTAAACAGAGGCAGAGGAAGTGAGCTCAACTTCCTCCCTGAAGCCCTTTTTGGTTTCAGCGAGGAAGAAGGAGCTTCAAAAACATGAGTTGCACCAACACCACACTGACACCAGGTCACATAGGCACATTTAACCCCTTGATCGCCCCCTGATCACCCCCCAGTTAACCCTTTCACTCCCTGTCACCCCCTGTCATAGTGTCATATAGTGCAGCGTTCTGATTTTTACTGATCGCTGCACTTGTGACCCTTGTGACACTAAATCAGTGTTAGGTTAGGTTACTAGTAGGCCTAGTTAGGTGTAAATACCCCGTTACAGTAAGCAGTCCTGGCTAGCCTCCCCGGTCCGGTTTTTAGTAACCGGACCGGTACATCTCACTAGTCAGGACACTGCTTAGTTTGTTGTCACGTGCGCGGCGGGGGACTGCCGCAAAGCGCTATTGCTTGGTGGAACGGCGGCAG
>BLSH010194474.1:353953-384409 GCA_018402905.1 Glandirana rugosa
ATGTTTTTCACGACATTTTATCAGGACCTTCCAGGATCTCCAGACGTTAAAAAGAAGTGTGAATAAAAGATGTGCAATGATTGATTTAAAGTGACACACAGACTTGAAATACTTGTGCAGAAGAGATGTGCACTGATTTCCGGTTTGATTTAAAGTGATACACACATTTTGCAGAACAGTGATATAGGTACTCACGGCTTATTTATACTTTTTTGACACAGTTTGAAGATGATTTTAGAACAGTTCTATGGCCTCTAATGTTAATTAATACTTTTCAGACCCATTTTGAAGATGATCTCTATTTTTGCATTTTTTATGTTTTTATTTTTTTTTAAATATTTAAAGTTATTTCCCTGTCCCCATTTCTTTGTAGGTCACTTGTCCCACCCTTACCCAAATTTCCTTCCTTTTGCAGACCTCTAGGACCTTCCAGGACTATTTTACAGCACTTTTTGTACCTAAAAGTCCGGGTCTCCATTGATTTTAATGGGGTTCGGGGTCCGGGACAAAGTTCTCGTTCTGTCCGGACCCGAACCCGGACTTTGTCCCGAAGTTCTGCCGAACCAGCAGAACCCGGACTTCTAGAAGTTCGCTCAACTCTACTGCTAGCACCTGCGTTTAGCCCCTCCGCCCAGCCCAGCCCATACAAGTGCAGGATCAATAGATCGCTGTCACTTACAAAACACAGAACACATATCTGCAGCCTTCGCAGAGATCACACCAGATCCCTGTGAATTCTGACAGTTACTTTGGTAGTGTTTGAAACAGGCACTGACAACCAGGTGCGCTTTTTTGCCTGTGAGTCACGCTAGTGTACGTATCAAATTTAGAAAGTCCAAAATGTCTCAACGCACGTACATTAGCAAAGAGGCCTACACTATGCTGAGTATGACAGATGAGAGCGATGGGGAAGTCTCACTGTCAGAATCAGGCTCAGCATATGAACCTGTAGACAGCAGCGGCACCCTGTCAGATAGCTCTGACGACGGAGTTGTGGTCCCTGCTAGAGCCAGGCGTACCAGACCCCGTTCTGCTGTCTCTGAGGTGCATGAACCGCAGGGCTCTCGTATGCAGCAGACAGCCAGTACTAGTGCCGCTACCAGTTCTGGTGAGCTGGCAAGCACCAGAGGCCTAGTACATCCTGGTCGTAGACGAACCAGCACTGCAGTATCACGTGGTGACGTGGCGAGTCCCATAAGTGCAGTACAAGCTGGTGTGGCTAGC
This sequence comes from Glandirana rugosa, assembly GCA_018402905.1. Classification (NCBI taxonomy): domain Eukaryota; kingdom Metazoa; phylum Chordata; class Amphibia; order Anura; family Ranidae; genus Glandirana; species Glandirana rugosa. The sequence continues at coordinate 355,178 of BLSH010194474.1, forward strand.
ACAAATAATGCCCCACAGCCACGAAGAAGACTAACACAGGCCCGCAGAACCCATAGTGCCCTTCCTTACGTGCTTGCAAACCCTGATTGGCATCCCCACCACAGCGCCCATACTTCTCCCATTCACTGCCTAACCCGCAATCACGGTGAATACAGCTGATTTTACGGCCATTGATTTTTGTTCGCTGTATTTCACGGAAGATCTCTATAGATCTATAGTGGACCAAAGCAATTTACTGTATATGCTGGTCAATTCATCTCCACTAATCCCCATTTGACACATGCCAGAGACTGGAAACCAATCACGGTTCCAGAATTTAAGACCTTTCTGGGCCTTTCCTTCCTCATGGGCATAACTAAAAAAACATTGCGGTCATATTGGTCCACTGACCCAATTCACCACATGCCCGTGTTCTCTGCTTGCATGGCCAGGACATGATACGAGCAGATTTTGCGGTTCATGCACTTCAGTGACAATGAACTAAATCGCCCACGGGGTGACCCTGAATTTGACCGGCTCTACAAAATTCGGCCCCTCATAAACCACTTCAACCAGAAGTTCGCCGCACTTTTTATTCCCAACCAAGTTGTGTGCGTGGACGAGTCCCTGGTTAAATTTTCTGGCCGTTTTGCTTTCAAGCAGTATGTCCCCAGCAAGCGTGCCAGATACGGGGTCAAACTGTATAAGCTCTGTGACAGGGCAACAGGCTATACACATAGTTTCATGGTTTATGAAGGCAAAGATAGTCACGTAGAGCCGGAAGGATGACCAGAATACATGGGGAGCGCTGGCAAGATTGTGTGGAGCTTGGTGTCAACATTATTCGGAAAGGGGTTCCACTTGTACGTGGACAATTTTTACACGAGTGTGCCACTTTTTAGTCACTTGTTTGATCATCAGATTGGCGCATGTGGCTCCATGCGACCTAATCGCCGGGGCTTCCCCCAACGGCTTGTAGATTCCCGCATTAGTCGGGGGGAGAGAGCCTGCGCTAAGTGTAATAATTTGCTCGCGATGAAGTGGAGGGACAATCGGAATGTTTTCGTTCTGACCTCCCTTCATGCACATACGACCGTCCAAATTTCCTACGGCGACTGGCCTTATGGAGGAACCCCTCTGTGTCCACGAATATGACCTAAATATGTGAGGGGTGGACCTCAATGACCAGTTACTGGCGCCGTACCTAATCACCCGTAAAGCTAGACGCTGGTACAAAAAAGTGTCTATATATCTTTTTTAATTGACTTTGCTGAACTCTCATGTCTTATACAGAGCATCAGGACTGACAGGATCCTTCCTCAAATTCATGGAAGAGATCGTCACAGCCCTTCTGTTTCCAGATGGTGCTGCACCCCCACTCCAGAATGTGAATGCAGTTAGCCGGCTGCATGGGAGGCACTTTCCACATGTCCTCCGTGGTACCCCAGGCCACAGAACACCCCAAAAGAGATGTCATGTCTGCAGGCGACACGGATACAGGCGTGACACCCGCACTTATTGCCCCACCTGTCCTGACCAGCCTTGTCTCTGTATCGATGAATGTTTTGAATGCTATCACACATTAGGGAATTATTAGAGTAGGGTACAGCAGACACAGTGATAGACACACTGACATAGGGTCTCCAAAGATGCCAGTGCATTTTGAGAGACCCAAACCTGGAACCAGTTAGTTTTCAATTAAAAAAAAAAGTGTACAAAAAAAAAATAAAAACATGTAAAACAACAAAAAAAGTTAAAAAAACAAAAAAATATATAAAATAAAAAAAAAAAAACAATTGTATGTTTCTTTTTTCTCTCTCTCTTGTTTTCTCTCTAATCTCTCTCTATTCTCTCGCTGTTGTTAATATTTTGTATGCATACCTGTTCGTTACTGCTTTCATCATGTTTTCTTTGCAGGTATGTCATTTTGTTATGTTAATGCTTACCTGTAATGTTATATTGTTAATGTGTTTTATATTTTTTTCTTTTTAGCAGGCATGCAATTGTTTTATGTTACTGTGTTTTATTAATTGTTTATTCCATTTCAGGTACACCATTCAGCTGCAGCACTGATTTATTAATGGTGACAGCAAAAGTGTTTGCTCCCACTATTCATAAAGCAGCGACTCCAGCGCTGTTGGCGGTGATTTCACCACCACAGTTAAAAAAGAGCAAATATACCGGAGCATAGGGGCAGTGGGTGGAAATTGGAGCTATATATTTTTTAAAAAGTGGCTATGCCCACCATTAGAAGTGGGAGGATGAAGGGAGGTTTTCTAATGGTGGGCATACCCACCGATTGATTCTTTTTTTTCATGAAAAAAAGAACATTACAATATATGCCCAACAAGGACCAGCAACATACTAGTATGTTGCTGGTCTTCTCAGGCTCTCCTGTCCCACCGGGGAATGCGAGAATGCAGCAGATGGTTCCGCCAGCTGACCATAGAGCTGATTGAAGACTAGAATGGCTCCAATCATCTCCATGGCCTAAGAAACCGGAGGCTACGAGCATTTTGTGACTTCGGTTTCGTCAGATGCTTTAAGGGCTGGGGAAAAATCTAGAGTTTAGTAGACCCCAAATTAAAAAAAAAAAATATGCGACAATACCTATTTTTATCATAGGGGATATTTAAAATCCCTGTGATAAAAATAAAAATGATAAAAAAAATGAAAGGGACAATGTAAAAATAAAATTAAAAAGCAAAATGAATAATTTAAAAAAAATGCACCCCTGCCCCCCTGTGCACGCGCGCAAAGGGGGACACAAGCGTCAGTCTCGTGTCGTATGTAAACAACAATTTCACCATGCATGTGAGGTATCAACGCGAACGTCAGATTGAGGGCAGTAATTCTAGCAGTAGACCTCCTCTGCAGATTTAGAGTGGTAACCTATAAAGCCTTTTAAAAATGTATATAGTTTGTCGCCGCTTCGCGGGTGTGCGTCATTTTTAAAGCATGTCATGTCTGGTGTCTATGAACTCGGCATGATATCAACTTTTATATTTCACAAAAAAAAATTGGGAAAAATAGTGTGTTTTTGTGCATTTAAATTCAAAAAAGTTTTTTCCCCAAAAATTGTGTTTGCAAAATCGCTGCTCAAATACTTAGTGAAAAAAAAATGTAACACCCACTATTTTAATCTGTAGGGCCTCTGCTTTAAAAAAAATATATAATGTTTGGGGGTTCAAAGTAATTTTCTAGCAAAAAAAAGTATTTTTTCATGTAAACAAAAAGTGTCAGAAAAGACTTGTTGGTTCAAGTGGTTAGAAGAGTGGGTGATGTTGGGCATAAATTGCCAGGACAGTTCAAAGCCCCCCAAATGACACCATTTTGGAAAGTAGACACCCCAAGCTATTTTCTGAGAGGCATGTTGAGTCCATGGAATATTTGATTTTTTTGTCATAAGTGATTGAAAAATGACAAAAAAAAAAAAAACTTACACAAAGTTGTTACTGAAATGATATATTGCTCACACATGCCATGGGTATGTGTGGAATTACACCCCAAAATACATTCTGTTGTTTCTCCTGAGTACGGGGATACTCCATGTGTTAGACTTTTTGGGAGCCAATCCGCGTACAGGACCCCGAAACTAATCACCGCCTTCAGCATTTCTAAGGGCAAAAATTTATGCCTTCACTCCTCACTACCTCTCCAGGTTTCGGAGGCCATGAAATGCCCAGATAGCAAGAAAAAAACCAAATGACCCCATTTTGGAAAGTAGACACCCCAAGCTATCTGCTGAGAGCCATATTGAGTCCATGGAATATTTTATATTTTGCCAAAAGTTTCGGGGAAATTACAATTTTTTTTCACAAAGTTGTCACTAAATGATAGGTTGCTTGAACATGCCATGGGTATATGTGAAATTACACCCCAAAATACATTTGGCTGCTTCTCCTGAATATGGGGATACCACATATGTGAGACTTTCTGGCAGTCTAGCCATTTTATGGGACCCCAAAATCCAATCACAGCTTCCAGGTTTTCGAAGTGCTTAAAAAGGTGATTTTACTCCTCACTCCCTATCACAGTTTCGGTGGTCATGGAATGCCCAGATAGCACAACCCCCCCCAAATGACCCCATTTTGGAAAGTAGACACCCCAAGCTATTTGCTAAGAGGCATGGTGCATATTTTGCAGCTCTCATTTGTTTTGGAAAATGAAGAAATAAACTGATTTTTTTTTTTACTTTTTACAAATTTCAAAACTTTGTGACAAAATGTGAGATCTGCAAAATACTCAAAATGCTTCTCAGCAAATAGCTTTGAGTGTCTACTTTCCAAAATGAGGTCATTTGGGGGGGGGGTTGTACTATCTGGGCATTCCATGACCTCCAAAACTGTGATAGGGAGTGAGGATAAATCTTTGCTCCGAGCAGCATGCCGTGTTCCTTTTTTGTCCTCCTCTCGGGACCACGTGAGGTTCCTGCTACCTGAATGAAGCTCCTGCCTCGAACAAGTGGCCAAGAGGCGACCATGGAGTGGGTCGCTGATCTCCAATAAACCCTCGCTATTAGCAGGGCATGGAGGGGGTGGTACGGTGGCACATGCAGCGGTGACAGTCTGCAGTTATGGCCAAAAAGCCTTGCTATTAGCAGGTGGCTCTTTACCCCAAGAAGAGGAAAAGACCGGCATGGGTGTGTGTTCCCTTGGCCTGCCTGGATGTTCAGGCGCTGGAGCGGTGAGATCGTTCTTTGTTTTTCCCTCTATGTGTTTTTTTTCTATGCTCATGGCAGTATTTGTGTAATGTACCTGTTTTCTTTTTTTTCCCAGTCGGGTGTCCGGTGCAGCCCCCCATCAGTCCACAGGCGCAGCAGCTGGTTTTTTCCTGTGTTCCAGCCGCTGCCTGCTTCCGGGTATGATTCACGGGCATTCTGCGCAGGACGCGCGGCTACCCGGGAGCGAGGCTTGGTCGCCCATGCGCACTTGCTAGCGGCGTTAATGGCGCTCTTTTTAAAAATGCTAAGTGCCTGAGGACGTTGGGAATGTCTTGTGGCCTTAGCGGCAGCTCCCCACGCCCTAGCCTTCGGATAGAAGGTAGAGTGGGTGTGTTGGGGGGGGGGTTGTGTGTGTGCATGATACTGATGCCCCCTTGTCGTTTTAAAGGTACAGCACCATGGAGGTACTTTGCTCCAAAGACGCGTCACCGCCTGCCTGTGGCCAGCCCTCTCGCAGCAGGTACTGGGGGGTCCTGCTGAGGGAGGGGGGGTGGGGGGCCAGGAGTCTCAGGGAGTCTCCGCACTGATGTCTCTTGTTGTTTTCTCTTTCATTTTCAGCTCTTCCAGGTCCGATCGGCATCACGGCTCACATAGGAAGAGTTCATCTTCTAAATACCATGACCGGCACTCATCATCTGGCACCAAGCACCATGGCTCGTCTTCCAGCGCAAGGCGCCATGAGAGAGACTCGGCACACCCCTCCAAGGCACGCCCGGACCATCCCCCGGAGTATGCGTGTTGGGGGTGCAAATGCCAGGTGCCATCGGGCAAGTCCCTGTGTGACCCCTGCTACACTAAAGCAGTAGGTGAAAGAGGGTCAGACCAGTTGAAAACCCTGGTTAAAAAGGCCGTTAGAGAATCTCTAAAGGAGTTGGAAACTGGCCAATCCCACGAGTCACCTGCGGGACCTTCTTACTCGCCAGCAAAGCAAACAGCCAGTGGCGGTCCCCCGACTCAGGATTCCTGGGGTTCTTTACAGCCGAGCCACTTTTCTATACCATCAGACTCCGACCCGGAGTCGGAAGAACCCTATATTGGGTTTGACTTCGCCCTGGTAGCTCCTTTAGTCGCAGCAGTGAAAGATGCTCTAAAATGGGAAGAGCCAGTGGCGGCCCCCTCCAAACAAAGGAGGTACTTCAGACAGCTGAAGAAGGAGCATGTCAGCTTTCCCTTCTTGGCGGAACTGGGGGAGGTAATCTCCGAGGAGTGGGGTAAAGTGGAAAGGAAGAACCCCATGTTGCGTAAAGTGCAAAAAATGTATCCCTTTAGGGAGGAATTATTAAGATTGAGCCATATTAAGATTGGCTAGGCACGTCACCCTTCCTCTGGAGGATTCAGTTTCTTTCAGAGACGCCCTGGACAGAAGGATTGAGGCCGATCTGAAGCGGACATATCTTTCGGCGGGCATGGCCTGTAGGCCGGCGCTGGCCTTAGTGACAATTTCCAAGGCCATGGAGCTGTGGACCGACAGAGTGGATGAGTCACTCAGGAATGTCTCTGAAGAACTGGCTAACGGCTCGCCCCTCCAAGAGCTGAGACTGGCGCCCGCCTTCCTGGGTGAGGCATCGATTGATATTATTCGCCTGGTGGCTCCGGTAATGCTCCTCGCGGTAACCGTCAGGCGTGCTCTGTGGCTTCGCCCATGGTTGGCGGATCCGTCGTCTAAACAGAATTGGTGTCGTATCCCGTTTGATGGGTCGTCACCCTTTGGCAATAAGTTGGATTCTGCCATAACCCGGGCCACTGGGGGTAAATCGGGATTCCTTCCCCAGGATCGGCGAGGGCATGGCCAGAGAAGAGGCTTTGCGAAGAGGCAATATCAAGAACGGGCCAGCCAGGCACGTGCCTATAAGCCAAGCCGAGAAATCTCTAGACCATGGAGGTCAAGGCAGGCTGCCGGTAAGAAGGCGGCAAAAGGCACAGCGTCGGGAGACAGGGAAACGGGTAAATCCTTTTGAAATTGGGCCCGCCCAGGCAGGCCAGGTGGGGGCTCGTCTTCTCCACTTTCGGCAGGTCTGGGCGGCCTCAATACAGGACGTCTGGGTCGTCAGGCCGGTTTCGGTGGGCCATGCTTGGGCCTTCAGCAGGCTGCCCAGAAACAGATTTGTTCCCACCGCTCTCCCTGCAAACGAAGGGAAAAGACAGATCCTACTGGATTACGTAGGCTCCTTATTGGAAAAGGGCGCTGTCATTCCCGTCCCCGAAGCAGATCGAAGCCGAGGAATTTATTCTCCCCTCTTTTTGGTAAAGAAGAAAGATGGCACCTGGAGGCCGGTGATAGATTTGACCTTCCTAAACCTCTTCATCGTGAAGGAGAGGTTCAAGATGGAGTCGCTTGCCACAATACAACAAACGGTCCAGCCTGGGGATTGGCTGATCTCCATAGATTTAAAAGACGCATATTTCCATGTTCCAGTTCGGGAGGACTTTCAAAAGTTCCTGAGGTTCGCCATAGGGCGGTGTCATTTACAATTCACCTGCCGCCCCTTCGGGTTGACGACCTCACCGAGGGTATTCTCGAAGGTGCTAATGGCCGTGGTGGCCCTGCTGAGGACCAAGGGGGTTCGTCTGCATCAATATCTGGACGACCTCATCGTACTGGCACAGGACAGGTCTCAGTTATTGGAGCACAGAGGGTTAGTCATAACCACTCTTCAGACCTATGGCTGGTTTTTGAACAGGGAAAAAAGTCAGCTGGAACCATCTCGGTCCCTGGCCTTTCTTGGGGCCCTCTTTGACACAGTGAAGGGCACCATTTCCCTGCCGGAAGAGAAGATTGTGTCAGTTCGCGAACGGATCCGCCCAGCCCTCTCCTCCTCCCACCTCAGTGCCTTCCAATGCCTAAAGATCATTGGGACCATGGTGGCCACAATCCCCATGGTAAGGTGGGCTCAATGGAGGATGCAAGCTTTTCAGAACGGCTTCCTGCAGCAGTGGCTCTCAGGCGACATAAGTCAGCACATTCGCATCACGTCTGCCATGAGGTGCTCTCTTCCGTGGTGGCTCCAGAGGAAGAACCTGACCAACTGTCATTCCATCCGCCCTGTTGTGTGGATCACAATAACTTCAGATGCCAGCAGCAGGGGCTGGGGAGCACACTGCCTGTCAGAAATAGCACAAGGGGTATGGGACTTTCCCTCGCGGGGGATGGTCTCGAATGTTCAGGAGTTGAGGGCGTCTTTCCGGACACTCCTGGTCTTCCACCACCTGACATCGGGGGCGTCGGTCCTTCTCCGCTTGGACAACACGACAGCGGTGGCCTATATAAGGAAACAGGGGGGCACACTGAGTCTGTCTCTTCTGCAGGAGACAAGATCAATTATGACCTGGGCTCAGAGGAACTTAGCCAACCTCTCTGCAACATATCTGCCCGGAGTCCAAAATGTCCAGGCGGACTTCCTCTCGCGGGTCCGTCTGGACAACAACGAGTGGGCTCTCCACGAGGATGTGTTTCATTGGATCACAACGTTAGGGGTCTCTCCGGAGGTCGATCTCTTTGCCTCTCCTTTCAACAAGAAACTGGCGAAGTATTACGCAAGATTTCGGGATCCCTAGGCCTTCAGGGTAGACGCGCTTACGGATCAGTGGAATTTCCGCAGGGCTTACGCCTTTCCTCCGGTGCCAGTCGTACTCCAGTTTCTGAAGAGGCTCAGGCGGGAGACGGTGGAAATAGTGGCAGTAATTCCGTATTGGCCCAACAGGCCCTGGTTTCCCCTCTTGCTCCTTCACAGTTTCTGGGATCCAGTTCCCCTCCCTCTCAGGCCAGATCTGTTGTCCCAAGGGGCAATCCTGCACCCATGCCCGAACCGTTTACAACTGAGGGCCTGGTTCTTGAGAGGGGGAGGTTGGAGGCTCTAGGATGTCCGGCGGAAGTGATCCCAATGCTTCTGAATGCAAGGAGAAGGAGTACTTATAAGGTCTACGAAAGGATATGATCTAGATTTGGGGGTCACATGGCATCCAAGTCTATGCAGTGTGAGTCTCCAGCAGTTCACGATGTGCTGAGTTTCCTGCAGTCTGGATTGGACCTGTCCCTCTCTGTGAGCTCCCTCCGGGTTCAGGTGTCAGCTATCTCGGTGTTTACAGGGGTGTCCTGGGCCAAACACGCCCTAGTCCAGCAGTTTTTTAAGGGAGCAATCAGGCTCAGACCTCAGAAAAGGCCACGGTTTCCTAAACCTTTGGTTCTGGACTTTCTCTCGCAGGCAGGGAGCCTGCTCTCAGTTAAGGAATTGGTGATGAAGACAGCCTTCCTAGTAGCTATCACATCTGCAAAGAGGGCTTCAGAAATCCAAGTCCTGGGAGCTAGAGAACCCTTTTTGACCTTCTTCCCGGATAGGGTGGTCCTGATTCCGATGTTGGGAGGCAATCCCAAGGTATCCTCAGTCTTTCACCAGAACCAAGAAGTCGTCCTACCCTCCTTCAAAACTCTGGAAGGCCAAGACTTACATCCCCTGGATGTAGGAGCCACTCTAAAGCTGTATTTAAAAGCCACTGCTTCCTTTCGCCAGTCAGACTATCTCTTTGTGCTGTGTAATGGAAAGAAGAAGGGGCTTTGGGCTTCCGTCAGATCCATTTCCACTTGGATCGTTCAAGCAATTCAGTGGGCCTATAGAGCGAGAGGATTGGTGCCTCCACAGGCAGTGACGGCGCATTCAACAAGGAGTGTATCGACCTCATGGGCGGCCGCGTGCCATGTCGCACCCGATGTGATCTGCAGGGCAGCGTCCTGGTCGTCTATTCACACGTTTATGTCGCATTATTGCGTGGAGCCTGCGGCTTTGTCTTCTGTTAATTTTGGTTTGAATGTACTGTCAAATGGACGGTGTTAATTAAATCTTTGTTCAGCATTTGTGCCCACCCGGGTGTGTCTGGCGAGTTATTTCCCACACGTATGCTGCCATGGAGTCTGTCAAGAAAACTGAAAATTTATTGTCAAATACTTACCGTAATTTTCCTTTCCTGATGGACTCCATGGCAGCAGGAGTCCCTCCCAGAGGTCTATGAGTAGGCTAGTTACGGAACACGGCATGCTGCTCGGAGAAAAGATTTATGGGAGAGGAGTCCTATAGGGTAGTAGAGGCGGGGCTTAACCACACGTATGCTGCCATGGAGTCCATCAGGAAAGGAAAATTACGGTAAGTATTTGACAATACATTTTCAGTTTTTTACGCACTTAGAAAGCCTGAAGGCAGTGATTGTATTTTGGGGTCCTGTATAGGGCTAGACTGCCAGAAAGTCTCACATATGTGGTATCCCCATATTCAGGAGAAGCAGCAGAATGTGTTTTGGGGTGTAATCCCACATATACCCATGGCATGTTCAAGCAACATATAATTTAGTGAAAACTTTGTGGAAAAAAAATGTAATTTCCCCCAAACTTGTGGCAAAATATAAAATATTCCATGGACTCAACATGGCTCTCGGCAGATAGGGTCTACTTTCCAAAATGGGTTCATTTAGGGGGGGGGGTTTGTGCTATCTGGGCATTTCATGGCCTCCAAAACTGAGATAGGTAGTATGGGATGAAGACATTCATTTTTGTCCTTAGAAATCCTGAAGGCGGTGATTGGATTTTGGCATCCCGTACGCGGATAGGCTCCCAAAAAGTCTCACACATGGGGTATCCCCATACTCAGGAGAAGCAGCAGAATGTGTTTTGGGGTATAATTCCACACATACCCATGGCATATGTGAGTAATATATAATTTCAGTGACAACTTTGTGTAATTTTTTTTTTTGTCATTTTTCAATCACTTATGACAAAAAAATAAAATATTCCATAGACTCAACATGCCTCTCAGCAAATTCCTTGGGGTGTCTACTTTCCAAAATGGGGTCATTTGGGGGGGGGGGAGGGGGGGTTGTACTGCCCTTCCATTTTAGCACCTCAGGAAATGAGATAAGCAGTCATAAAATAAAAGCTGCGGAAATTCCAGAAAATGTACCCTAATTTGTAGACGCTATAACTTTTGAGCAAAGCAATAAATATACGCTAATTTACTTTTTTTTTACCCGAGACATGTGGCTAAATGCATTTTGGCAAAAATGTATGACTAAAATTTAGTTTATTGTATTTTTGTAATAACATAAAGTTGAAAATATCATTTTTTTTTTCAAAATTTCTGTTCTTTTTTTTGTTTATATCGCAAAAAAAATAAAAAGTGCAGTGGTGAAAAAATACCACCAAAAGAAAGCTCTATTTGTGGGAAAAAAAGGACGCAAATTTCGTTTGGGTACTGCATTGCATGACTGCACAATTGCCAGTTAAAACGGTGCAGTGCCAAATTGAAAAAAGTGCTCCAGTCCTAAAGCTGGAAATCCTTCCGGGGCTGAAGTGGTTAAAGAAACAGTGTCCCTTTTTGGTTTGGGGAGTTCCTAGCTAGTAGTAGCCTAGGGAATGGTTAACAGCTCAGGGTAGCGACAGGATAGGCTTCCAATGGCCATTTAGATAGGTAGCAGTCTGATAGTGTTGATAGCCTATAGTCAAGTTAGGGACCAAGAGGTAGGCTAGATAGGCCTGATTGCCTTGCAGGGGGTGTGTTCCAGACTTTGGTGTGTTCGTCTGTACAAGCATCTCCAGGAAGCCACCGCTCCACAGATGCATCAGTGTTTGTCCTCTCAAACCGGATTGTGTTACGCCTTGCAAGCCAGCTCATCAGGGGCCCTTCTGACTGAACTGTGCCACAGTGCCTAATTGGAGATATTGGTGTTAAAAGCCTTTAGTTATATATCCAGATATATAGATACATATACACACTGCTCTTCTAAGACCTATGTGCATTCTTGCTGTTATTGCTTTGGTTGTATGTAATGCCATCACTTTGTCATATATAATGTTACACTAATCCCCTGCTGGTAAGTCTGCATATCTTTACTCTTAGAAATCTATGCTGGGTCTATTGTTACTACTGCTGTCAGTTATTTTGGGTGAGTTACTTGTTATTGTCCTAGAAAGGGATCATCTTTACATACACTGGAGCCCTGTTCTAGGTGGAGGCACTGCCAATTATATATTCATAGTCCACTCTTCCTTTAGCAAAGGCTCTGGCTCATTTGGTTACCTGCAGGTTAGCGTCATAGCCTGTGTGGGGAGGTCAACTTCATATGACCCCCCCTATAACAGGGCTACAACGGTAAACAGGACAAATAGAGAAGGCCTAGCAAGGGCACAAACAGCAATAAAAGCAGGTCTTCTAATCCCTCTCCACTCTATCCAAAACTAAAACAAGTTTTGCCTTTACTTATACCTTAATCTTCTTTTATTTAGACTCCCCTGGTTCCTCCTTCCCCCTCACTAACATGCAAATTTAATTGTAAATAGAACTTTTCTTTTTTCATCACATGCTTATTGTAGATCAAGTTCCATCATGAGTGTCTCTGTTTCTCTATGCAATGCAGGCAGGATCGTGGCTGATTAGAGGGGCCAGTAGGGTGCTGTGCGATAGCTTCCTTAGAACATCACAGCACCCTGTCTTAGTAATCCTCTCAAGAGACCTCAACCCTGATGCATGCAGTGGACTGGCACTATTAAATGCTTGCTTGATGGGTGAATGTTAGTCTGGAGGATTAGGAATGTCTAGGCTGGCTACATTTGAATGCAGACTGCCCTAGGTAACACATATATATATATGATGCTGAGCTTTCATGGTTGAAAGAACTGAAATTCAGTGAATGAAAGGACAGTAAGGCTCAGTGGCGACTGTTTTTTTTTTGCGGTGGGGCAAACAATCCACCTGCCACCACCCCCCCGATAGGTGGGGTCATGGGCGGCATCCACTGTCAGCCGGGCGGCACCCCCCTGGTTGGTTAGTCAGTAGTTGAGGCCCCGCACTTACCCCATCTTGCGGGCAGTGCTCTGGATGGCTGCTTCCTTGCTTCCCATGCGTCTCCTCCCTCCTCCTCCTGGTGGCCAATTTGATCATATCTCCTTTCGGCCAATCGGATGACAGGTGTCAGGACCCGCTTCCTGATTGGACAGAGAATCAGTATTACAATAGCAAATATACATTTGCTATTGCCACACAACTAGATGGGCTTCAGGCGCAGCGCTCTGTGCCACGAGCCCAACCCTTTTTGAAGCCTATTAAAGTCTCTGGCTCTGATCATGTGCTTCAAAAAAAATCCATGCATCCTACGCCCTGCATGTAGATCAGAGGGCCGGATGCATGGATGAGGGGGAGGCGCCCGTGCACCCCTTATGGACGGGCTGCCACTGGTAAGGCTGCAGAGGAAAGTGCTAGATGTTGCTTAATGTCCTCCAGCCAGGAAATGAGGTAGAATCTATCTTACTTGCTGCATTTTTTAATGCACACTGTGAGAAGCTCATACAATCAGAGTAAGCAGTTTCAGTACAAGAGAGGAGCCCGTACAATTATTTAAGATGGAAGGTAAGGGTGGAGTTTATTTTTAAATGAAGAATTGTGCACTTCAATACTAGGGATCAAACATGCACTAGCCTAGTTTAGGCTTTTTAGTTTTAATAACATAAAAACAAGTTCCTAAAGATAAGTAAAGCTTTATCCAGGTTTGATGACACTGCAGTCTCTTGCTGACAAAATAGCACCCTAGTGTATGGATTTGCTGCCGTCTACAGTTTGTATTTGTGAATATCCTTGCTTACATATAAATATACTGTACAGTATATCAGCACGTCCTGTCATTGGGGGCTGACTTGAAAACTTCAGAAGGATAAAGTGGAGGGAGAGGAGCTGAGACTACATATCTCAACCACATATCTCCATGGTAGAACTGTGGTATTCTGGTATTCCAGACCAGAAGCAGTGGTTATGAGGCACGTGTTCATATATATATATATATATATATATATATATATATATATATATACACAGTTGTGCTCATAAGTTTACATACCCTGGCAGACTTTATGATTTCTAGGCCATTTTTCAGAGTATATGAATGATAACACAAAAACTTTTCTTTCACTCGTGGTTAGTGTTTGGCTGAAGCTATTTATTATCAATCAACCGTGTTTACTCTTTTTAATTAATAATAACAACAGAAAATACTCAAATTAACCTGATCAAAAGTTTACATACCTCAGTTCTTAATATAACATCAATGAAAGATTGCAGTCTTTTGTGGTATTTGTGGATGAGGCTCTTTAACTTCTCAGATGGTAAAGCTGCCCATTCCTCTTGGCAAAAAGCCTCCAGTTCCTGGAAATTCTTGGGCTGTCTTGCATGAACTGCAAATTTGAGATCTCCCAGTGCCACCAATGCTGCATTTGAGTATCACATCACAGTTTCTGCTGGTGAAAACCTGTCTTCCAGGCTGGTTGGACAATTATGAGGGGGCATTGCAGCTGATTTTCTCTATAGGTCTTCAATACCAAGACCAATGCTGCATTGCGATTATCCCCAGGAGCCCCTTCAACTGGACTTTGCTGTAAGAATCATCTGGAGATATCTCTCTGAATAACTATATACAGTACTGTGCAAATGTTTTAGGTAGGTGTGAAAAAAATTATGAATGATTTTAGGAATAGAAACGTTTGGTCCCGACGCGCTGTGCACGCATGCGCTATGTTTTAGATACACAGAGTAAGTGTATTTATTTATATGTATGTATAGCTATATCTATTTTTGTATTTCTCTAATGAATTCATGTATATGGGATTGTAATATCTACTTATATGAATTTAATGTGTACTATTTATACTCTGAACAGCTGTTATAGTGGCTGTTCTAAAAAAAGACCCCCAGATGAAGACTACACAGTCGAAACGTGTAAGTCCATCTACATGAACCACTGTGGGCCTTACTGCTGTTCCATTCTGTTGCACTTTGATCAGTCTGTACAATTTCTTTTACTTTAGTGTTCGAAAATTCTCATGTGTGTTTTTTACCTGTAATCAATAAAGTTTTTTATATTTTATACATTTTGTTGCCTTTTTGGTGCCTATCTAATAGTCCGGACCAATCTTCCCTCTTTCCTTCTTAAATAATTTGGGATGTGGCACCATTAGTTGGCAATATTTAGACAATTGGATGTATTTGTTCTCTTGTCAATGAGTGCAATTAACTAGTGTTGGAACGTTTAAACCCTCCCCCACATTGGTAGTCAATGGCAGTGAAATTTAACCCCCCCCCCATTGGTGGTAGTGCATGTGAAAGTTAACCCCCCACCCCTGCATTGGTGGTCATCGACAGTGAAATTTAACTCCCCATGCATTGGTGGACACTGGCAGTAAAAGTTAATCCCTTTTCCTGCATCAGTGGTTACTTGCAGTGAAACTAGCCCCCCATTGGTATTCAGTGGTAGTAAAAATGACCTCCTATAATCCTCTCTATTGCTGGCCATGGCAGTGAAACTTTAACCCCCTTCCTCATCCAGCCTTCCTGATCACAGTCTCTTGTGCTGTTTTTTTTCTCCCTATGGGTCTGTTCACACTTGTCCGACATGTGCTTTGACTTCCAGACTTCCAGAGCACAAGTCGCATGCCATGTCTAAATCAATGGTTCCCTATAAGAGGTGTCTTAACTTGTCCGAATTATGTGGGTCCAACTTTGAAAATGCTTCCTGCACTACTTTGGTCTGACTTTGGCACAATTTCAACCCATTGATTTGAATGGAAGTTGGGATCATCATCTTACTGATCCGAATTGTGGCATGTGACTTGTGCTCTGAAAATCTTCAGGGGGAACCCCACACCAAGATAAAAAAAAATTATGCGGGTTCCCCCCCAAAATCCATACCAGACCCTTATCCGAGCATGCAGTCCAGCAGGTCAAGAAAGAGGGAACGAGCAAGTCATGGGGGGGTCCATGTGACATCCCCCGGATGGTGATGTCCCATGGCTATATAAGAAATGGCAGATACCGGCCTTGACATAAAAGGGGGAGCCAGCATCAGAGGAAGACCGGGTTAGTGGAGGAAGAAGTTATCGGCGGAGAGAGTAGAACCGGGAGAAGAAGCGAAGGGAGAAGAACTGGGAAAAGAAGGGGAGGGAGAAAAACAGGGAGAAGAAGCAGAGGAAGAAGACCGGAGGAAGAAGACTCGGAGCTACGACAAGGGACATTCTTCATATTTGATAAAAGACTTTTCCAAAACCGTCCCTTGTTTTTTGTAACACTACACTTTTTTGGGTGAATGGGTAGGGGTACAATGTACCCCATACTTATTCACATAGGGGGGCTGGGATCTGGAGGCTTCCAGATTCTAAAAAAAGCCCCCTACCCACAGACCCCCACAACCACCGGCAAGGGTTGTTGGGAAGAGGATTAACATGGGGACAAGGTGCTTTGGGGTGGGGGGCTCAGAGCCCCTCATGCCCCAAAGCACCAACCACCCATGTTGGGGGCATATGGCCTGGTATGGTCCATGAGGGGTGGGGCACTCACTTGCCCCCCTTTCCTGACCTGCCGGGCTACATGCTCATATAAGGGTCTTGTATGGATTTTGGTATGGACTCCACACCTTTTTTTTTAATTTTGGCGTGGGATTCCCCCTCAAGATCAATACCAGGTTCAAAGGGCCTGGTATGGATCTGGGGGGAACCCCATGCTGTATTTTTAAAAAAATGAATTGCAACTTCCGTGTTGGAACAGTGTGAACATCGCCTAAGCCAAATACCTCTACCAACAGTATAGGCTCTCTATCAGTGTCCGGAGCAGGATTACAGAAAGCATTTCATCTCCCATCACTCCACTGTCACTCTGCTTAGCATTTAGTGCCCAACAGCCCATGGGCCACACCCTGAGGGCTGGCAGGCCATGTGTTGGGCATCGGGGATCTAATGAATCAGAACTCCTTGTGTACATACTGGTTCCAAGTATGCGTATGTATTGAAGCCACCTAATTAACATGATGGCCGGGCACCTAGCATTTCCAGAAAGAAAGACCAGGAATGGAAATTTTAACTAATGCAGCTAAATCCTGACTCCTCAACAATGATCAATCATCTACCCCAACACAAGCTCACACACACACACACACACACACACACACACACACACACACACAGACAAATTACATACCTTATGGCTAAATTATATCAGCCAAATAAAAAGCTGCCCTACTCATCTCAGACCTTTTCTTTTCTTTCAGTGGAGGTCAGTCCTCAGTCCTAAACAGAAAGACAAGCGTTGTGACGTAAGACATTCATGCTCTGCAGCATTTGCTTGTGAGCCCAGATACCCCAAGTAAACAACCACTGAGGAAGGTCAACAGAAGTGGTTAGAATAATACTGTGTGTCATTCAACCTAAAAGAGGATGGGCAGTGATAAAGAAGGATGTGGAGGGGGTTGCTGGAGCATGAGCATGGCAGTGCTGGAGCATGAGAAATGTGAATAGTACCATTTTTTATTCAGAGGGCGTATACATCTAAAAATGCCTGTGTCAGTGCAACCTGATTTCTCCAACTCTATTTATAAAGGAAACTTGTTTAACTCTCAATTTGCCCATTATAAAATACTTAGGTTCACAGGTCCAACTGTTTGATGTCTGTGGGTTAATTGTTGTTGTTTCCGTGTACAGACCACATTTGAATGTAATTAGCTTGTTGTGATTGCTGTCTTTGCTCCAGACACTTGTTTTAGGGCCTGGCCGTTTACCCCTTTTGACCCTGTTGGTTTACTGATTACACTTTGTGAACCTTCTCTCTAGCAACACTGCCAATAAATCATATACAGTATATCTGCAACTTTGTTAAAGGTTAAAAGCTTGTAAACAGTGACAGTGCAGCAGAAAACATTGCTATGCACTGCTAACGTACTGAAGCTGATAATTATAGCATTACAGTGTTCAGCCCTACCTCAAAAGAAAAACCCACATATCTGTCACAAGTGTGGGACAAACTGGCAGCAGTTAATAGAGTTGGGAAAATGGTTCGGGGAGAGCAAGAGTTCGGCCCAAAGATCGCCCCCGTTCAGCAAACACCCAAATTTACGAGGCGTTCACTGGAATGTTCACCCGTTGAGTGCCCCACAATGCAGTGTGCGCTGCACAGTGCCTTCCAGGGCCCTAAATTGATAAAATCTTTGTGAGCGATTAGCTTGTGGGAATCAGCTTTCTGGAGGATTTTTCCTTAAAATCTGGCGGCTTGCCAGGTTTATTAATAAAATTAGGTTTTCAGGTAAAACAAAACAAAACATAAAAGTAAGTCCTTGCCATTCGGCGCTAAACAAAACAATAACGTTTCCTCACTATACGGTGTGGGGCTGGCCCCCAACACCCGCACAACATTAGCAAAAAGGCAAACCTTGTCTTTCAAAGTCCAAACAGACACAGAGCTCCCTCAGAGCCCTCTCCCTCTGGAGTTTAACACCAGAGCTCTAGTGAGATCTCTTCCTGGTCATTAAATGCAGCAGAAGAGGGCTTTGGGTGCACCAGAAACTCCAGGCTGGAACCAGCTCTGCCATGGTGGCTGGCAAAGCCCGGGTCAGACTCTCACTAGAACACTCTAAGTGCACGCATGTGAGGTGACAAATATCGCCCGTCCATTATCACACCTCGCATAACGTCACACCTTGTACCTGACGGCTGGTAAGGTGCAAGGAATTGCCAATTAGGGCACAGAGCACTGTCAGTGCTTTGATTGGACAAAGTGATGATGACCTTGTCCAATTACGGCTCAATGCTCATAGTCTCACTCCACACTATAAAAGGTTCCTTCCCACAGAAAGCTTTTGCAGTGTGTTGTTAGAGTGGAGATGGATAAAGTAGGGCTCAGTTTGCTACTAGCGAGTTAGTGTGTTCACTTATTGTGACTCTGAGTGTAGAGTGTGTGTGTGTCAGTATAGTGTAGTGTGAGCATAGTGTATCAGTATAGTGTGAGTTTAGTGTAGTGTGTCGGTATAGCGTGTCAGTATCATGTGAGTATAGTGTAATGTGTCAGTATATTTTGAGTATAGTGTAGTGTGTCAGAATAGTGTGAGTATAGTTTGAGTATAGTGTAGTGTGTTAATGTAGTGTCTAACATAGGATTACCCAACATTTAGTGCTGTATATAGTGCCATATACCCTTTTTTTTTTGGGTTGCAGACAAGGGTGCAACAAACGTACTCATACAGTATATTATTTTGGGATTAGTGGTTCTGTCACTATATGGTAGTGTCAGCTAAAATGCTTGTATAATGTAATGATCCTTCTTGTGGAACTGCATAGCTGTGATGTAATTTCTTTGTGTTCCTGTTTGCAGTAAAGCAAGAAGGACGATGCCATATGCCCAGCTCCATCTTGACTGATAGGAGTCATATCTGCAGCTGCTCAATCTGCCAACCTGCACCTCTAAAATACTTTTTAAAAGGGATTTTGCCAGACAAAGCCACTTCTGACTGGCCCATAGACAGGGATGGAAGGCACATTTGAAGGCAATCAAAGAACATTTGAAGGCAATCAAATGAGGTCAGCAACTTGCTACTTTCCCGTCTAACTGTAGCGATTACTCCCATAGGTGCTGCTAGAATTCTGCCCAGGTTCTGCCTCAGTGGATTTCCCCATAGCCAGGAAAAATAACCAGTCTAGGGGTGTTGTTTTTATTTTTGGAGAACTTGGATAGGGTTGAAGGAATTGAGTGGAATACTCTAAAAACTGAAGTTATGTACAAGTTGAGAACAATTAACTTAAAGCAGAGCAGAAGTCCTTGCTTATAGCAAACCCTGAACTTGGCTTGTGATGGCTGCAGTTAAAAGCAGACTTCTTTATTTAGAGCATTAAGAGCATAGTCCTTTGACAAGGAAATAGATAAATTAGGTTCTTCAGGACACCAGCTGATGTCCCCTTTAGCAAACAGACAGCTGACTCTCTAGCACAATAGGGGTGTCAGCAGCCCAAAAGTCGAAGATCTCTTGGCAGTCTGTACTCATGAAATGAAAGAAAAAGCTGATTGACTCTTTCCACCTTCCAAGCCACATTTACCTCCAGTCATACCAGAATAGATCTTCAGCAGACAGACCCCCCCCAGTCAGCTATCAGCAGCTTCAGTATCCAGGCCCTCAGGTCGCCCACCTGAGGCCTCATGAACAGAAAGCACATGGCAGCACAGCCCTGAAGGGCAGCAAGCCTCCAGGCTAGACTGATCTGCTCCAGGGAAAAGACCCAGAGCTCAGTGTGCCCAGCTAAGTCATGCAGACTCCCCGCATGCCCTCAGGACCCTGCTCCCTGAAATTGGCCAGGGCTGTATAAATATTAATACTGTCATCTGCATAGCTCCACACTTATGCTCCAAAGAATTCTCAGCTCTCTGGAAAGCAGAGGGAGCTATCACACTAGCAGCAGCTGAGAACACTGAACTGACCTAATTAATCAGCTGAAAAGCTACAGTCAGCAAAACTAGATTTACCTAGCACAATAAATACAGCCACACTGATGTACCCCATACTCATTCACATAGAGGGGGTATCTGTGGACCCCCTTATTATTAAAGGGGCTCACAGATTCTGGTAAGCCCTTCAACCCGCAGACCCCCACAACAACTTTCCAGGGTTGTGGGCAAGTTGTCCTCAACTTGGGGACAAGGTGCTTTGCCAGGAGGATTCTGCTCAGAAGTTACCCACCTATTTTGAGGACATGTGGCCTGGTATGGTCCTCCCCTTTCCTGGCCATCTAGCCTGCGTGCTTAGATTAAGGGATGAATTTTTAGAAGCACCTCATGCATTTTTATTTTTTTGAGGGGAATCCTCCTTAATCATTTGAAGACCAGTACATTAAACCCCCTTCCTGTCCAGACCATTTTTCAATTTTCAGCACTGTGATACTTTGATTTACTTGGTCATGCAACACTCTATGTGAAACATAGAGAGGCTCAAGATCCAAGGAGCACTTTCAGGCTTCTAAAAAGGAATAAATAATACATCTGATTTCCTGGAGTGCCATAACAGGAAAAAAGCTATAAAATTACCACATTTTGCAAAGTAGACAGGTTTTTGGAAAATGAAGACTGAAGATGACATGTATATATTTTTACACGTTGCTGTCAATTAATAAAATATTACTCACACACAGCATGGGCATATTTAGAATTACACCACAAAACACACTCTGCTATTGCTCCTGAGTATGGGGATACTACATACTACAGTATATAAGAATTGTTTACAGCCTAGCCACAAAAAATAAACCAACATACAAGGAGAAGCTTCAAGCTTTGAGGGTACATAAATTAGGTATCTAATTCCCTTACTGCTTATCCCACATTTGGAGGGTCTGGAGTGCCAAGTAAAAAGACCCGCAAAATTACAATTCTTTGGAAAGCACCACAAGTTATTTTTTAAGAAGCATGGTCGGTGTTTTGAAGATTTAATTTTTCTGCCAGAGTTTTTTGGAAAATGCTTAAAGAAAACAAAAATATATTTTTTCACAAAAATGTAAATTGGAAGGTTATTTCTAGATAGCCCAGACATCATGGGCATACTTAGAATTACACCCCAAAGCACATTCTGCTACTCCTCCTGGGTATGGGAATACCACATATGTGAGACTTTTTCGCAGCATAGCCACACAGTGGGACCCAAAATCCAAAAAGCAGGTTCAGGCTCTGTAAGTAAGTAACTAAGGCATAATATTTTCTGACTACCTATCCAATTTTTGGAGGCCCTGGAACACCACAACAGTGGAAGCACCCACAAAATGACTACGTTTTGGAGAGTAAAGTATTATTAAGAGGCATGGTGAGTCTTTGGTTTCTTCGTCTTAAGTTTGTGGAAAATGTAGAAAGAAAATGAAAATGTATTTTTTTGCACAACACTGTTGACTTAATAAGCTGCTTTTCACACACAGCATGGGCATAATTAGAATTTCACCCCAAAACACATTTTGCTTCTCCTTCAAAGTAAAGGGATGAGACTTTTCAAGTTTTTAATGGATTAACCAACAGACATTGCACCTTGTGCATCACAATAATCAGCCAACATTGCATCGAAAACAATATAATGTAATGTTCACCTCTGTATGAGTGGTCAGGGAATAAATCTTAGTGTAGCATCGCCTGTACCTAAAAGCCAAGCAAGCCTAGCCAGTCCCAGGAAATGTAGTCAATGGGACATGCAGATTTGTAGGATCAGGCAACAGGCAGAGTCATGGTCAATAAACAGGAAAATAATTGGTTCAGACATCGGGTACAAATGTGGTCAAAAAACAGATCAGGGTCAGTACAGAAGGCAGGCAAAGGCAGAATTGCACTGGTGTGAAGGTAATCAAGGGCACTTTTGGTGGCTGCACTGGCTCTGGTGACACTGGCACTTTTGTGGCTAGTGATATGGAATTTTTTTGCTGGCTCCATTGGTCTGGAAACAGTATCACTGGTGTGGCAGTGATCAGGAACACTGTTGATGGCTTACACTGGTCTGGCGATGCTGAGACTGGTGCAGTGTGGCTAGTGATCAGGAACACTTTTGCTGACTTACTCTGTACTGGTAACACTGGGACTGGTGTGGTGGCAATCAGAAATACTGTTGCTAAGTTACACTGACTTTGTGACAATGTACTGGTAAGGCAGTGATTAGGAACACCGTTGTTGGCTTGCACTAGTCTGGTTACACTGGGACTAGTACGGTGGCGATCAAGAACACTGTTTCTGGCATACACTGGTCTGGTGATACTATATTGGTGTGGTGGCAGTCAGGGACACTGTGGCTGGCTGCATTGGCATGGTGACATTGAACTGGTGTGGCTAGTGATCGGGTACATTGGCAGGTTGCCTTGGCATAGTGTATCACCAATTTAGTTGGCTCTGTACCCTGCTCTGTTATGTGCTATGTCCAAAGGATGGAGCACGCATAAGTGGCAAGAGCCTGAGGATATTTTAATATGCCCTCTCTCCCTCAGAAATGAACTGCCAAGTGGTTTAAGTACAACAGGTGGGCAGTAAGTGATTAAAATCCTTACCAGGCCCAAGGTTTGGTATGGATTACCTGGGTAAACCTCTTTTTCTATTAGCCCAGAAATTGGGATTTTTTGAATTAGCAGATTCAGCTCCCATTGATTTATGGTAGGATTGGATTTGGCATCCTAACTTCTTTGAAGCTAACTGAACCCTGCTTAAACCAGTTTGGCCCTGCCCTGGATCCTAAAGACCCAGTTTGGTATTATTTGGCCTATCAATATAGACTAAGGGAAGACCAGTGAGTTCTTGAATTTATTTCTACTATGTACTTCAGGGTATGATGGAAACTGCTACTATGGAGTGCTTAAAAGTTGGAAATTAAATCATAGGGCTAGAACAGATATGACAGCAAAAATACAAAATTATCATCATCATTCCCTGCCCAGTCCATTTTTTAAAAAACAATACCTTTTTAACTATATTGTTGACTTCTCTGCCTGATTGAAGGTGCTGATGTTGCAGTGGTTGTGTTTCTCCAAGGAAAAGATGAAGGAAATAAATACCCAACTGTGGTGCTGCACTTACAAAGAAGACCAATGGTTTATAAAAATATTTTTTTTTCTTTATCAGTCCCTTACCTGGACCATGCTGTGGTCGTGCTGCTACATCCAGGAAAAAACAAATTCAGAAATCCACATTCAGCTTCCATGCCCACTTCTGGATTCAGAATTTTACACCTTGTGATGGTGAGCAATGTGGAAGGTGGGCACTAGTAAATTAAAGTGTTGTAAAGCTATTTTTTTCTGTTTTGGAGTGAGTAGGGGAATGTTATAAACCATCTCAGGTAATTTTTGCCTTTTCCTTGTCCCGGAGGCATAATCTCTCTTACGTGAACTGAACTTCTTTGTCTTAGACTGTTGTCCCCAGAACATGTGCACCTTTTGGAGTTTAGTCTCTCACTTCTTACTCTGGTAGCAACTCAATTTCAGTGACAGTGGTCACCATGTCACCAAGGCAAACAGAATGGTACATCTCCTCAGAGGAGACAAAGACAGCAATAAAACCTTCACAAAGGGTCTAAACCTTTACTGCTCTATCCAAAAGAAAAATGTCTTTACATATACTGTGCTTTGTGCTGTGAATTGTTTGTTGGGGTGCTTGTAGATGGGTTTATTTCAAATCACTTTACAGATTTATATGAAATCTTTAATATCTTTGCTACTGCAGCTAGAATTATGAGTATTTTTTGAAATAACTAAAAGCGGATTTGAAAAGTGTCTATATGTGCCAGTCTATGTTGGCATTAAAGAGAAAAAACTTTTTGTAGTTCAATTGCTCTATTATTTTCCTTAGAAAGATAAACTAGGCACAATGTACTAATGTCAATTACTCTATAAAATGATGCTTAAGACATACCATGAAAGGTTATATTTTCCTCTTTACAGTGATCCTTTCTAAAAGGTAGCAAGATTTGACTAAAGTGTAATTACCAATATAATTTTCTTTGAATAATGTCTCTACAGAATACACATTCAAATGTAAGAAATAAAGTAGTTACATCATCTGGCTCATTGGCAGATTTTGAAATTTTCCTAAACGTAAGACAGCATGGGTATAACCAATATATCAAAACAGCCACATTAGGTTTTGTGATATACATCATAATATAAATAGCACTATTACAGCACAATGTCGAAACCATTAAATCATTCTAAATCATTGTTACATTCCATTAGTGTCAGTGGTGAAACCACATAATAGACTTTACTACAAACTTCACCTTGGTAGACCATTGTCTGTAATAACCATTTCTCTGCGACGTGGAATCACATTTTGGAAATCTAGTTAGACAATAAAGATTTTTTCTTTTTTTTCTTTTTGGATAGGTAAAGTTAAGTCTATTCATGATTCTTTTTTTATAAATGGTTTGCTACCACAGGTTTGTATTTGGTTAAAGGTTTTTGCTTGTTCTTTTTTGTCAATAGTATTCTTAAATATGTACTTTTTTGTACATTTGTTTGTATATACAGTATAACTCATGTATTTTGTGCATTTATATTTCAAGTTCTTTGAGAAAATGAGGTTGATTTGATCTGAATAAATTGTGTGAATATTCATTTCAATTATCCAATCATTTAAAAATCAAATTCCTGTTTAGTTATTTAAAACATAACTCAAGTAAAAAAATACAGATATTGCATTGCATATATTGTATACAGTATATGCTTCAAGTCTCAATTTTCAATTGTTTAATCCTTTAAAATTTCTATGTAAACCTCATAAATACCTTAGAACCCTTCCAGAGATCCCTATCTACATTCATTTTCTTTATGCCCGTGTCTACAGTTCATTCTGCTCTGTCAACATCTCCAGTTGTAGCCACTCATTCAGATGCACTGAGAGCAGACAGTATAATTAGTGATGAGTGGTGAGCCTGAGTGAAAGAAAACATCAGTGGCATCCCTTTAGATGAGCATGTCCTCCCTGCTGGCTACTGGACAGTGCAAACTTTAGCTGTGCTGGTCAGTTGTGCGATTCGTCCTCATTGCAAATGTAATTGCATGTAATTATTTTTCAATGGTGCCGTTGAAACTGTGCATTTACCTGTGTTTAGGTTTGGTCAGGTTAGCTGCATTTAGAGAACAAAGCTAAATGCTGCTAAACCTTATAACAGTAACATCTAAATGCAGAAAAAAGTAATTCAGGGGGCAGAAACGTTGTTTATACTTCCCAGATGATTTATATTGGCTTTAGAAAAGCTAAATGTAGGAGTGTCAGTGTAAATGATGCCTTACTGTTCCAGAAGCAGCTGATTTTTATTTTTATTAAAATAAGAAACAAGCAGTGGCTTTGCACAGAGCAGCCCTGATTCTTCTTTTCTCTTGTCTCCCGCCAGAGCTCCTGGCCCCTCCATCTTGCTGAGTGCCCCTATAGCAAGCTTCCAAGCTGCTGCTCTGCCTGTCCATTGAGATACAGAGAGTGACTCGGCCCTGTGACTTGGCTGTGGTTGACGGTAGTCTCACCCAATGAGGCTGTCTCAGCCAATGAGGAGCTGATGCTCTCATGCACTTCTCTGGATGGATATGGGGCTCAGGTAAGTATTGGGGGGGGGGCTGATGTACACAGAAGGTTTTTTGCCCTTACCTTTGCATGAAGGTAAAAATTCTTGAGCCACTTTAAGCAACTGATGGGATACTTCATGGCTACAGTCTACACCATCCAGTAGCCAGCTCCCTCCTCAGAACATGCACATCTGAAGGGTGCCCAGGGATATGCTCTTTCACTTCTGCAATCAGCAGTAATCTGATTCATCACCCCCTGTTTATTGAGTGATTATTCTTAACTCATCAGTAAATTAGAATAATAACTAATGCTTTAGGGATAATGAGTGTTGCATTACATATTGAGTGTATACCTTAAAGCGGCTGTAAATAATAAATAATAATAAACATGGTGTACCTACATAAAACAAAAACAAAGAATAATTCCCAGCTCAACTTACCAACCAACGAATTGTCCTGTCTAACAGTTCATGCTAAAAACAGGGGTTTAGTTTGCACACATTTACAAATACATGCATAAGCTACAGAGGCCGTGCCAAGGCACCCCAGTATTATCTATAGTCCTAACGCTATAAAATTTGACAGCCTCCATAGTAGGCACCTTGGACACCTTTGCTGCTATTGTACTATTTCCTGGGTGTCCAGTGCACCCTTGTACCTTCAAGGAGAAGTGGGCTCCTTGCAGGCAAACTCGCCCTCAATCTATCCATTACTACATATGTGCTTCTACTATGGAGGCTCTCAAAATTGACAGAGTTAGCACTGCAGATAATACTGGAGTAACTAAACCCATTTTTAACTGGAACTGTTAGACAGGACAATTCGGTTTGTTTCAGGCTGGTTGGTAAGTTGAGCTGGCAATGTTTTTTTGTTTTTGTTTGACATGCATTGTCCTTCCATGTACTCCTTGTTATTAAGGCCAGTTATAGATTGGGGCAGTTGCCGTTTGTACTGACGGTGTACTTGCATATTGCCGCTACTGTTTCTCAGCCTGTGAGGATAGAGAAAGAGACTGGCGCTGCTACAGATGAGCACAGTGCTAGATCGAGATATGACTTAGGTAAGTATAAAGGGAGGTGAGGGAGTGATACAACTAGTAGGGCATTTTTTAAATTAATACAGTACCACTTTAATGTATAATATAAATGCTCTTGAATTTCCATAACTGTATGCTTCTTTTTACCTTGTTTTCTGTAATGTATGGTATGGACAATAACATTTTAAAGTAGTTCTAAAGTCATTTTTTATCACAATGCATACTCAATGCATTCAGGTAAAAACACCCCACTATCTTTTCTAGCCCCCCATCCCTAAACATTCACCTGACTCCAGTCATTGCTCCAGCACTGTCTCAGCTACAGCACTGCTCCCCTTAATTCCTGCTTCCAAAGGAGACACTAAGGGCAGCGGGAGACATAAGCTCCTGCTGCTGCTTTTACACTCCTGTGGAAGGGAAGGAGGGTTATTGGCATTTGTGTGTCTATGGATGCACACAACCTGGTTTCGGAGTGTGCATGCACGGGTGGCTTCTTAACACCTGGAGCAGGCAGAATGTTACAATGCCAGTGAGGGACTGGGAAAAGAGCAGAAGACTGTGCTTTCTGTACAATATCCCTGCACAGAGCAGGTAAGCATGAACTCTTTTTCATTTTTTATTTGTAAATTAGACTTTAACCACTTGCCTTTACCCACTTTTACCCCTTCCTACCCAAGCCAACTTTCAGCTTTCAGCGCTGTCACACTTTGAATGACAATTGTGTGGTCATGCAACACTGTACCTAAATGTTTTTTTTTCATAAACTGTTTTACATAAATAGTGCTTTCTTTTGGTGGTTTTTATTTTTTGCAAAACAAACAAAAAAGCCCAAAAATTTTGAAGAAAAAAATGATTTTTTTCATAGTTTGTTATAAAATTTTGCAAATGGGTAATTTTTCTCCTTCACTGATGTGTGCTGATGAGGCTGCACTGAGGGGCACTGACAGGCTGCACTGATAAAATGGCACTGATGGGCACTGATAGGTGGCACTGATGAGGTGGCACTGGCAGGCACTGATCAGGAGGCACTGATGAGGCTGCACTGATAGGTGGCACTGATGGGCACTGATAGGCAGCACTGAAGGGCACTGAGAGATGGCACTGATAGGAGGCACTGATAGTTGGTACTGATGGGCACTGCTAGATGACACTGATGATGAGGCACTGATGAGCACTGATTGGCTGCACTGATAGGCACTGATCAGCAGTACTGATGGCCATTGATAGGTGGCACTGGTGGGCACTGATTAGCAGCACTAGTGGGCAATATTGGGACCAATGTCCCTTTAACAGAAGCCGGTTGCCGGATCTCTTCTTTTCTCCTCATGCTGTAAGCGCGAGGGGAAAAAAGCCGATAACCGGCCTCTGTTCACATCCTGTGATCAACTGTCATTGGCTGACAGCTTATCACGTGATAAAGTAATCAGCTGAGTCCAGAGGACTTAGTGATCACAAATCGCACCACCCAGACAGCGCCCAGATAGATGCCCTCCCGGCATTGTAAGCCCATGCTGTAGCAGTCTTTCGACTATAGCACGGGCAGGAACTGTTTAAAGAGCAAAGCCCAGGTGAACAGCTATCAAGAATATCCACCACATTGCATAACTAGGCAAGTGACAAATCTTTTTTTCAGGTTTCAAGAGACACTGTCACCCTGCCCATGTAGGGCATAGTGACAGTGTCTTTGAAAAGGGCTTCCCCCGTCCCCGACTATGGAGTTTTTGTGTGCATAGAGCAGTGCACATGACTGAAACTAATGTGAACTGCTTATTTCAAATAAGAGGAGATGAGAAGGAAAAGGATAAGTTCAGGAGTCAGCAAACGACAACACAAGAAGGCAGAAAAACATGGAAAGAAATTACTTCATGAAAAATAGAATAGTAAATGTACATGTATACTTTTTGGAGAATAAACATATTGTTCAGTGTCACTTGAAATACACTTTTTTTTAGACATCTAACGTTGGTTCTATCAAATTGCTTGCCATTAGAGTTGAGGGAACACCTGGACGATCGGGTTCGGAGGGTCCAAACGAACTTTGGAAAAAAGTCTGGGTTCGGCACCGAACGTTGCCCGAATTTTATCCCGGACCCTGAACCCCATTGAAGTCAATGGGGACTCGAACCTTTAGGCACAAAAATGGCTGTAACAAAGTCCTGGCAAGTGATAGAGGGCTGCCAAAGGAAGTAAAATGGGGTTAAGAGTGGGGCAAGTGCCCTACAAAAAAATGGGGATAGGGAAAATAAATTAAAATCAAATAAAAAAAATGGGAAGGGGGGGTGGATGTGGAGTAGGAGCCTAGAGGTTGAGGTGTAGGTGGGGGGGAAGGGTAAAAAAAATAAACTAAAATTAAATAAAAGGGATAGGGGTAAAAAAACATCCCGTGAACGGGGTGAGAATTGGGGTAAAATGAAGGAAACCGTCGGGAGATAGTGAACGGTCCTGAAACAATGTCGGTAAAAACACGGATTTCCAAGCTCAGGGGTAACTGAAGTTACCCCAAGTCCCAGGCCCTATTTTAAGCCCGTTGCAAGCCACGGCTTGGGTCTGAAAAAAGGTTTCAAGCAAACCTGGGAGGCTTGGGCTAGCAGGTCCACAAGGGAGTTGAGATTACCGTTCGTTAAACTATCTTGGTTGCAATCTACAGAT
>BLSH010194474.1:407626-423316 GCA_018402905.1 Glandirana rugosa
CCATCTGGCCCATCAAGACTCACTCTCATTTCATCAGTCCATAAAACCTTAGAAAAATCAGTCTTGAGATATTTCTTTGCCCAGTCTTGACGTTTCAGCATGTGTGTCTTGTTCAGTGGTGGTCGTTTTTCAGCCTTTCTTACCTTGGCCATGTCTCTGAGTATTGCACACCTTGTGCTTTTGGGCACTCCAGTGATGTTGCAGCTCTGAAATATGGCAAAACTGGTGGCAAGTGGCATCTTGGCAGCTGTACGCTTGACTTTTCTCAGTTCACGGGCAGTTATTTTGCGCCTTGGTTTTTCCACACGCTTCTTGCGACCCTGTTGGCTATTTTGAATGAAACGCTTGATTGTTCGATGATCACGCTTCAGAAGCTTGGCAGTTTTAAGAGTGCTGCATCCCTCTGCAAGATATCTCACTATTTTTGACTTTTTGGAGCCTGTCAAGTCCTTCTTTTGACCCATTTTGCCAAAAGAAAGGAAGTTGCCTAATAATTATGCACACCTGATATAGGGTGTTGATGTCATTAAACCACACCCCTTCTCATTACTGAGATGCACATCACCTAATATGCTTAATTGGTAGTAGGCTTTCGAGCCTATACAGCTTGGAGTAAGACAACATGCATAAAGAGGATGATGTGGTCAAAATACTCATTTGCCTAATAATTCTGCACACAGTGTATATGAACTGACTTACCTCTATCCTATTTTTGTGATTCTGACTGCGAAACCAAATCCATAATTTCCACTGCAGTTAAATCTGAATTCCAGGGATGTATTTTATAGCATAGTTACATTGGCCCAACTTGGATCAATATAAGTATACATATTGTATACATGTGGTATCCCTGTGGAAGTTAGAAATCGCTGCAGGAGTCTCTGCTACTACAGTGATTGCCTCTGTTTCCCATGCCTAGTGGTTAACCTGCTGCACATTGACCACAAGGAGTCACCTGTTTGGCACAGTTGCCATTCACAGAACCCTTGCATATTTCACAATGAATGTAAGGTATTCTCTGATTGAATTGGATGGAGAGGCAGGGCAGTGAAGTCACAAAGTAAACAGCACCTGTGCCACGTGAACAGCCCTCTACACTCACTATGCACTTGACTCAGGACCTGGATGACAGTGGTGATCACTGTAGTAGTGGAGACCACTACATCAATTTCTAGATTCCACTGTTATGGAATATGCATACTTTCTTTGGTCCAAGCTGAACCAATATAGCTATGCTATAAAACCCATACCTGGAATTCAGCTTTAAGCAGAAGCAGTACTGCTAGATTATAGGTTCCATCCCAGCCTACCTATTGGACAATGAAAACACATCCCCACATCAATGACCAATTAAGTCATCACTCTGCTCTCTCCTCGTACCTATAAACTCTCAGTGTTAAATTGACAGCACTGTGCATTGCTGCCAAGCCTTATTGGCTTCTACTACTGACCCTCTCTTTAACAGCTGTGTAAGGGATTACAGGATGTCAATTTAAAAACCAACTTAGGGTTATTTAAATGAAAACACACACACACATTTAACTATTTTTAACTAATATATAACTTAAATGGAGTTTATGTAATGTCTACCCAGAGTACAGCTTTAAATACCAATAGACCAGACATGGATTGGTTTTATTAGTGGATTCCTGCAAATATCTAATCAGCCTATTGTGAGTTGAATCTAAAATGCTTATCTTAAAAATATAACAATCTATGCTTATATTTCAACATTTATACCTAAGATTATGTTATGATGTGTATAGTTACACGATAAAAGAGACTAAAAAAACGGCATATAACAATCGATTATGCAACAGAGATGGTGATATGAATTTAATAAAACATAATTCGAAATCCACATTTTGCACTCTAAAATGCTATGATAGTAAAATGTAATTATGAGAAATAAAATAAGGATTTTCATCGTTACAATGCCTGGCTCTTCACTGATTGCAGTAAATTATAAATTATGCAGTCGATGTAGGCCAACAAAAGAAGACATCTTTAGATCTCAGTCAAAGGTAATTACTTAAGTCGGCTGAATGTTCCCTTTTCATAGAGTGTGATCTCTTTTTGACAGCTCACACTGACAGATGACCTTCTCAGCAACATTCTTATCCTCTGGATCATGAACAGTGTGCT
Organism: Glandirana rugosa; assembly: GCA_018402905.1. Classification (NCBI taxonomy): domain Eukaryota; kingdom Metazoa; phylum Chordata; class Amphibia; order Anura; family Ranidae; genus Glandirana; species Glandirana rugosa. Next base: position 409,772 of record BLSH010194474.1, read on the forward strand.
TCTCTCACTGAATATCTCTATATATTTGTGACACTAAGCTTTCAAATACAGCTATTGACAAATCAGAACATCAGTCTAAGTACTGGTCTTCCTATCACTCACAATAAAGTAGCTATCACTTGTGGTGTTGTAGAGCAAGCACATCTCTGAAAAATGAGTTCTCAGCAAGTGCTAATTTGACACAGCTCGCTTGGCTTCCCATAATTGCTCTGTCATTGTCTGTTGGCAGTTCGGGCTCATTCCTGGAAGCTGTGCCGTACAATTGGACACAATTACTCCCATTTACCACCACCATTATGGCACTGATGTTGCCCAGTCCGCATATTGATATGCCTCATTAAACCTCGGTGCAGGCTATTAATGAACATTGTTAGCATTTCTCTTAAACTCTTTTGCCTCTAATAAACAGTCAGTGTTCCATGAAGGAGTATTGCCATCTTTCTGATATGCTATTTATTATTGTACGGGGGAAGGGCTCCCTGAAATAGAAACTACACAGATGCTGCAAGAAAAATATATGGGTAGGTCAGTAAAAAATAGCAGTGATCAGTGGAACCATTTCCAGCAGGGACATCCCACCATTAACCAAATGACCTTTTCTATCCACAAAATGACAGAAAGGATAAACATGATAACCTCACAGTAACCTAATCACAGCATGCTTTTCAAGGTTTATAAACTCCAATACATCTCCTTAACCCTCTCCTACCCCCAGGTGGTGCTACATGATACACAAAAAATGATTTAGCCCTGGGTCCTCAATCCATCATGTCCAGCTTATTTCAGTGTGCATTTATATTCAGAGATAATTATGTGTTGATCAGAGAAGTCAGCCGCTGTCACCCATGTAGCAGGCACACACGCAGTGTGACATAGGTGGTAACGATTGCATATTCTTGAGCTGTCATGACAGGGACAAGGGTTTTATTATGTGTCACTATTCCTGTTAGAAAAAAAATTATCATTTTGCACACAATAGCAGTAATGAACTCAAGAATTCTTTATTAAAGCTTATTTTCATGTCTTCCCTTTGACCTAATAAATAATAGCTCATAACATTTTAGGTATGAATATGTATTGCCTAAATTAGGGTTTTACCTTTCAATTGCAAACAAAACAATGTACACTTTTGTGTAAGAGAGAAAGCCGTAGTTTCTATCAAAATCAAAAAAATTTAAAGACATAAAGCCGAAAATTCTGGCCTATTCAACCTATGTATGACAGCTGCAGCTCACTAAGTATACTTTTATTGATAACCAAGATAATACTAAATCTTTAACAAAAATCATGAACTTTCTTTTTTTTTTGAGTGATTGTGCTAAAACATGCAGTAGTGACAAAGGATGAGCTTCTGATGTAGACCAAACATGTTTGATCCAAATTTAACATGTTCTGCATTTAGCTGAACCTTTGTCTGCAGCGGGTACTACCAGTGCTGAATGTGACAGTTTCCCACTCAGGCCAGTTGTCATTGATTGCTGGCTTCCTAGCAACAAGTGATGCAGAAAAAAAAGCGTGAGGTTTCCCACCAAAATTTATGCCAGACTCTTCAGGGCTGGCATAACTTTTAAGAGGGACCCCACTCAAAAAAATAGGCGAAAGGGGACATGGCTGGCACGTGAGCTCAATGGCTGCTTGAAGACAGAGCTCCGTCCAAGAACCCTGATCCCAGCGTCATTCAGTGGCCCAGAGCACTGCAATGTACCCAGCTTCAGCGGGGACTGTACCCCACTATAATAAACATTTACACGCCCAATACTCATCAACTACAGTTTATACGCAAAGTACACAAAAAGGTGAATAAAATACAAAAAGGTGCAGTGATCTGGTGTGGAGATTTCAATACCACTCCAGACCCAGCACTAGACTCAACAAATTCATCCACCCGAAGAAGACCAGCTCTCAATCCATTACTGCACAAATTAGGATTGCACGACGTTTGGAGACACACCCTTCAAAGAGTATCATCTTCACAGATTTTAACAGCTACCTGGACAGATCACTCACCCATCAGTATGACTATTGAGAACCAAGCCAGCCTGCGTCCTCCCTCTACGTGGAAAATGAACACGCATCTTCTGCAAAAAGAAGACTTTGCAGCACCATTAGCGGACAATCTAAACACTTTTTTCACAGAGAATATCGGCTCTGTTCAGAACTTTCACACCATTTGGGCATCACGCAGGGCCTTTATCAGAGGCATCTTCATCCAGAGAAGTATCAGGGACAATAGGCAGAGCAGGCAGCAGATTACTAAACTGCTTGATAACATTCAACAAGCAGACAATAGAAACAAACAGAACCCATCTGACCATCTAAAATCAAAAATCTTCCAATTAAGAATGGAGCTCAGGGCTTTGTTGCTAGATAGCTTTGATAAGTCTCAACAGAAATATAAAATGCAAGCCTATGCATGCAACAACAAACCAGGCAAATCCATGGCTCACCTTATCAAAGGGCCTAGGATTAAAACACGTATCCCCTATTTGATTAATACCACCACTAAACAAAGAATCTATAACCCTCAGGAAGTAGCTGATGCATTCAGTGATTATTATCAATCACTCTATAACCTCAAAGAAGACGCTAACACACACCAACCTAACCTTGAACACATCCAGTCGTTTTTAGACTTGATTAATCTACCCAAATTGACCATAGAACAATTATTAGCCCTCAATACCCCCTTTTCAGAAACAGAAGTAGAAGCAGCTATCCTCAAACTACCAAGAAACAAAGCTCCAGGGCCTGATGGGGTGGTTGGAGAATACTATAAGCAATTCAAAACTATTCTCAAACAACATTTAACAACCCTCTTTAATGAAGCTGCCTCCTCTGCCTCTCTGCCTGCAGAAATGCTTAGAGCAACTATTATCACCTTGCCGAAGCCAGGGAAGGAACCAACTACTCCCCAAAATTTTCGCCCCATATCTCTACTCAACCATGACACTAAATTATATGCCAAAGTAATTGCATCCAGACTAATTGATCTCCTTCCTGCTCTGATCCACACCGATCAATCGGGATTTGTTAGGCGGCGCCAGACATCAGACGCCACGTGCAGGATGGTCAGTTTGATCCATCATGCGAGTGTCTCGGGAACGCCATCTCTGCTTCTATCTCTGGATGCAGAGAATGCGTTCGATAGAGTACATTGGGGCTACCTGGAACAAACCCTCAAAAAATTTGGCTTTCAAGGATACATCTTAGCAGCCATATTAGCCCTATATTCAAGTCCCTCAGCCCAAGTATTCTGCTCATCCATATTATCCAAACCCTTTAGCATAACTAACGGGACCCGACAAGGCTGCCCTCTTTCCCCCCTCATTTTTAACTTAGCAATAGAGCCCCTAGCTGAAAAAATTTGTTCCACACCTAATATCACTGGACATTAAATTGATAAAATGGATCATAAAATTAACCTTTTTGCAGATGACATCATACTCACCCTCACAAACCCGGCAATCTCCCTGGCTTCGGTAAATAGTCTGCTTCAATGGTTTAGCTCCATATCATACTATAAAGTTAATACAACAAAATCACATATATTGCCTCTGGGAATACCGAAAGACCTCCAAACCCAGTTACAGTATAAATTCCCCTTTCCCTGGGAAGATTTGACTATCTACCTTGGCATCTATTTAACAGCAAACACTGATACCTTATTCAAGGCTAACTATTCCCCTATCTTATCTGATCTACCAAGAGAGCTGGCCTTGATGTCCAAATTCCACTTATCATGGCTAGGCAGAGTGGCAGCTTTTATAATGTTCAAGCTTCCACAATTACTCTATTTATTCAGATCACTCTCTATCCCAGTACCCTCCTCTTTCTTTACCGCCCCACAAGCGATCATAGGCAAATATGTGTGGAAAACAGGTAAACCAAGATGTTCTAGAATGAATCTCTATAAGCATAGGCACTGCGGAGGCGCAGGCCACCAAAAATTATAGATTACTATTATGCGCCCATCTTAGCTCAAATCAGACCATGGTTTAAAGAAGACTTAATTAGCCCTTGGAGGGACATTGAAGCAACTCAATTTCCATACAACAACCCCCAATCATGGCTATTAAGCAACCCTCAAATCGGTAAAAAGTACTCCCAATATTCACCCACAATCAAGGCAACAATCCGTGCCTTCTCCCATTGCAAAAAACATGCCTGTAAAGGGGAAAAACCAATCGAATTGAAGATACCTATATCTGTGATCAAGCAAAAGATACCAGATCTTGCACTTAGTACTTGGCTTACTCAAGGCATCCAAACTATAGACAACTTATATAGAGGAGGGGTGCTAAAAACCTTTACAGCATTAACCCAGGAATTCTCCATCCCCAAGTCTGATTACTTCAAATATACACAAATAGCACACTACCTAATAAGGAACCCACATATCCAGGTGAAAATGCTTAAAGAGATAATTGCATTTCTCTTGAATAAGCATAATAAATAGAAGGGAATATCATTGTTCTACGATCTCCTAGGGGCAAAAAATGTTCCAACTAAACTTAAACCCATGCTAATTTGGGAAACAGTTATCAGGAAGAACTTCACAGTTCCCCAATGGTCACAGGCAATCCGAGCCACGTACCAAACTCTCAGGGCCTCTAATCTTTGGGAGCTTAACCTCAAACTCATCCTATGATGGTATATCACTCCGCACCACATCCACAAATTTTCATCCTCCTCGTCCCCCTCCTGTTGGAGAGAGTGCAGCTCGATTGGCACTTTACTTCACATCATGTATCACTGTAGCAAACTACAAACGTTTTGGGCAGATATAACTAACCTCATTCACGAGGTCACCAAATACCCAATCTCCTTATCTCCAGAACTAGCCATACTAAACTTGGGCATTGACCTAATTCCCCCACAGGCCAAACACATTACCATTCATATCCTCACAGCAGCAAGACTGACTATCACCAGACACTGGAAATCAACCACTATACCACAGCTTCAGGAAGTAATAGAAACAGTGCACACCCATGGCATATACGAATGCAGATACACTGCTTACATGAATAGATCGGTTCATGAAAGTAAACAATGGAGAACCTGGTTAGAATGGTTTACAACTACTTGATTTTGTTGAATGTCTCTTTGCATTGTAACTTACCATGCCAGCCCTCTCAACCTCGGCTTCTATTTAGTATTGATATATGTGAACAATTTGTGCTTTGTGTTCAAACAGCGCTTGCAATGCTTGATCTATTGTAATTTTTTTTCTATTGCTATTTCAATCTTTCATAAAATAATGCATATAATAAAAATACAAATAAAAAACGATAGTTGCTGCTGTAGCCCAGTTGCTGCAGCAGATCTTAATTGTGTCTGGGTGAGTGAATAAACTTACAGTGAATCCGCAATTTCACACCTCCGATGACGTCACAGGAAGTGACGAAACGCGTCAGGTGACCACACGGTGACAGAGGCCACGCCCAGTAGGTTTGCAAGCAGGAAGTGTCTGTAACACTGAGCGCGAGCATTACCTCTGAGAGCAGTCACAGTAAATTGCAAATGTATGCCTTTGATGTTTGCACTGTGAAATAGCTTTGGCCAATAAACCTTTCAACAAGTGATACGCGATGAGTTATCCTTCTTTCTATTCATATATGGAATTCTGACCGCGGAAGGGAGCGTGACAAAGGAGAGGACATCCACATCCATAGGTCGGATTGTAGACCTAAAGCGCGTTCTGACTTCTCCACACCGTACGGTGGGAGAGTCAAATGATTCTGGTAAGCAGGGCACAATACCCTGAGCTATTTTTATCATCACCCAGCACCGAAATACAGCACGAGCACTTTAAAGTATAAAGAATTGTTCCACGCATAAGGAGATTAAGCAGAGATATACTGGAACTGAATCAGCACTCAGTCACTTTATACTTTGGACTTGCACATAAATAAATCGTTTTGGCACAGAGCACAGCACTTTTACTTGGACTTTATATATATATACTATTTACGTTATTCTATATTTATTCACATTTTCTACAGTATTTATTGCATTTATATGAAATTGTATATTTATTGAAATTGCGGATTCACTGTAAGTTTATTCACTCACCCAGACACAATTAAGATCTGCTGCAGCAACTGGGCTACAGCAGCAACTATCGTTTTTTATTTGTATTTTTATTATATGCATTATTTTATGAAAGATTGAAATAGCAATAGAAAAAAAAAATTACAATAGATCAAGCATTGCAAGCGCTGTTTGAACACAAAGCACAAATTGTTCACATATATCACGCTATCCCCCATAAATATTTGGGCCACAATAGCAGCTCGCACATAGGCTATCACATCTCACACCAGAGGACACGCGCTGCCTAAGGTACACACACCTTTCAGAAAACCTTCTATTTAGTATTGACAGGGAATTGCACAGGATATCTGGTGTAACTCTATTATACACAAGCGATTATCTATACACTGCTCTTGATACTTATCACAGACGGAAGCTAATGTATTTACTTGATACTTATTTACATGTTGTATTTACTGCACATATGTAAACAACCCTTTACTACATGTATGTCCTATCCTAAAAAAACAATAAAAATACTTTTAAAGATAAAAAAATAGGCGAAAAAAGGCATAGCTTACTCCTTAAAGTGACTGTAAGGCTAAAAGTTTTTTTAACAATCATGTTATGCTTACCTGCTCTTTGCAATGGTTTTGTGCATTGCGGAACTGAACCTCTTCTTTTGGAGACCCCTGCTGGCGCTCTCGGCTCCTCTTCCTTTCCGAGTGTCCCTATGCCACCATGTCCAGTGAAGAGAGAGAGAGAGAGAGAGGGAAGCCCTGCTGCTCTTGGGATCGAAATCAGACTTAGGTAAATATTTATGGGGTGGTGGGGAGGGGGGACTGAAAGTGTTTTGCCTTAAGGTAGAGAATACATTAACCACTTCAGTCCCAGAAGGATTTACCCCTTAACTTAAACTGACAATTGCGCTGTTGTGCGACGTTGTACCCAAACGAAATTTGTGTCCTTTTTTCCCACGAATAGAGCTTTCTTTTGGTGGTATTGCTGCGTCATTTCTGATCGCTGCTATAAACAAAAGAAGAGCGACAATTTTGCAAAAAAACCCAAATTTCTTACTTTTTGCTAAAATACAAATCAAAAAAAAAATACAAAAAACATTTTTTTCATCGGTTTTGGCCGATTTATATTTTTCCTCATATGGGCGCGTTTACGGATGATGAGAATTAATTTCGGGGTTTTTTTTTTTTTACTAGTAATGGCGGTGATCTGCGATTTTTAGCGGTACTGCGATATTGGGGCAGACATGTTGGACCATTTTGACACTTTTTTGGGACCATTGACATTTATATAGCGATCAGTGCTATAAAAATGCACTGATTACTGTGTAAATGCCATTGGCAGTGAAGGGGTTAACCTGCAGGGGGCGCTCTAAGGGCTAACTGTGTTCCCTGGGCGTGTTCTAACTGTGTGTTGGCTGGCCTAACAGGGGAAGGGAATTGATCACAGCTTCCATGTAGAGGAAGGCTGTGATCACAGCCCTTCCCCCTCTCACAGAACGGAGGTCCGTGTTTACTTACACGGACCTCCGTTCTTTCAGTGCGGGGGGGCATCGCGGGTAGCCGGCGGCGATCGAGTCCACCGCACCCGCTCCCTGGCCCCCCGGAACACAGTGAGTGTGCACGCTCACAGTGCACGATCTCGCAGCTGCCGTCGTATGACGGCGGTTTGCGATATCGAGCCACTTTGTCGCCGTCAACCTGCGGTTGACGGTCGGCAAGTGCTTAATGGCCAGGTCATTTTTTGCGATACGACACTGTGTTACTGTAGCTGACAATTGCACAGTGTGCGACGATGTACCCAAATAAAATTGATGTCCTTTTTTTCCCACAAATAGCACTTTCTTTTGGTGGTATTTGATCACCTCTTCATTTTTTTATTTTTTGCGCTATAAACAAAAAGACAGTCAATTTTGAAAAAAAATTTTTTTCTGCTATAAAACATGTCCAATAAAAAAATGTAATTTCTTCATCAATTTAGGTCAATATGTATTCTGCTACATATTTCTTGTAAAAAAAACCCCAATAAGTGTATATTATATAATTATTATTATTATATTATTGCAATCAGATTTTCCCTGGATTAACTTTACCTATAAATGTTAGTAGCCAGTTAAGTTATGTACATTAAGGAAAGAATCCAGGCCTTTTTTAAAGAAATCTACTGTGCTGGTCTTAACCCCCTCTGGAGGGAGTCTATTCCACATTTTCACAGCTCTAACTGTGAAGAAACCTTTCCGTATTTGCAGTTGAAATATTTTTTCCTCTAGATGTAAAGAGTGCTCCCTTGTCCTCTGTGATAACCTTAAAGTGAATAACTCAGCACCAAGTTCACTATATGGACCACTTATGTGTTTGTACATGTTGAACATATCCCCCTTTATTTTCCTCTTCTCAAGAGAAAATAAATTCAGTTCCTCTAATCTTTCCTCATAGCTGAGCTCCTCGATGCCTCTTATCAATTTGGTTGCCCTTCTCTGCACTTTCTCCAGTTCCCCGAAAACTTTTTGAAAACTGGTGTCCAAAACTGAACTGCATATTCCAGGTGAGGTCTTATGACTAATGATTTGTACAGGGGAAAAATGACGTCTCTATCTCTGGAGTCCATACCTCTCTTAATACAAGATAGGATTTTGCTCACTTTGGAAACTGCACCTTGGCATTGCATGCTATTATTAAACTTATGATCTACCAAAACCCCCAGATCCTTCTGCACTATGGATCCCCCCCCCCACACTTGTACTCCCCCTAGTATGTATGATGCATGCATATTCTTAGCCCCCAAGTGCATAACTTTACATTTATCAATATTAAACCTCATTTGCCACATAGTCGCTCAATTTAAACAGTGCATTGAGGTTGGCTTGTATGTTAAAGACATCCTGTAAGGATGTTATTTCACTGCATAGCTTGGTGTCATCTGCAAACACTGAAATTGTACTTTCTTAGTTTCAATGTATTTATTGAAAATTAACATATATGACAAAGTAGCTTATACAAGAGAATTTTCAGTATCCAAACCAACAGTGTACATAGTAAATATACAGATTTATATCAATAGTAAAGAAAAAAAGAAAAAAACAAAAAAAAAAGAGGAGATGAAATAAACATTTATGGAAGATTCTGAGGCTTAGAGAGGATCAAAAAGAACATAACAACGTGTCCTCTTCAGGACCATTTAAGCTGATAAGACAAACAACGTAAGACAAGGCATTAGAGTTTGTATTCATAGTCAGTAAGCCTGAACATTCCTTCAGAGGGTCAGAAGGAGGACCACAATAGATAGGAACCATAGATCTCCTTGTTATGTTAATTTAGAAAGACAAGAATTACATCCCCAACTATCCCCACACATCTAGGGAACCCTCAGAAGCTGTGGAACATATTAATTCAATTTAAGTAAGGACCTAGGAAAACAAACGTGGTATAGCTTATAAACTCTTACATGCTAACATAGAGAGCATCAAGTCTTGGGAATCACAGAGGCCATAAATAAGTGCTTATGAAAATAGGAAGCTAACAAAAGTCAACCTCGAGCAGAAATCATGTGTCTAGTTTAGAGCCCTATAGTTCAGACCTTATGGGTGTAACAACCCTCAATAAGTTTACTTCTAAGCACACCTGGGCAGGAGAGAACCAGAGAGAGAGCCCCCAGACCCCCGGCACCCCCGATGGGAGCTAGCTGTGCCGAGGGATGAGGACTCCCCCCCCAGATCACTGCTTCAGAGGGGCTAAATCCCCAATCTACACCTAAAGTGGACTCTGCTGAGGCACAGTAAGGCCCATAAATTATGCTATAGCCCTTTGTCAAGTGCTTGCGTTCCTTACCGCCCTCTGAAACAGAATGGCAGTAACTAACACAGTGAGGAAAACAAAGAAAAGAAAAGAAACAAGAAGAAAGTAAGAAAAGAGGAGGATAACCAAGGAAAGAGTGGGTATAGTGTAATAGGTGCTGACTCTATCATTAACTCAGAAAGCATGAGGCCCTGGCATGCCAGGAATAAGAGAAATACCAATAAAGGTAGCCCATGGTTCCCAGATCAGCTCAAATTTATGCAGGTTATCTGATAAGATGCTAGCTAACTTCTCTTGTGTCATTAACCAAGAGATTTTTCGGATAGCTGCTTTCAAAGAAACCTGCTCTTGTTTCCACGCCCTTGCTATTGTAATCTTGGCTCCCAGTAATATAAAATGAATTAATTTCCTTTTAGTTTTTGTAGTCATAGGGATATATTCATTTAATAAGGCTATAGTAGAGGACCTTGATATTTTACATCCTGTTACCTTTTGGATAAGATGAAATATTTTGGACCAGAAAGACCGTATTCTTGGGCACTCCCACCAAACATGGGTCATGGTGCCTTTAAGAAGACAACCCCTAAAACCAACCGTTGGGTAGAATTTATTCAGTCTAGCTGGTGTGAGGTACCATCTCATTAAAACTTTCAAACTAGCTTCAGATATATTGGTGTTCAGGATGCCCTTGTAGGATTTAAAGCAGACGGCCTGCCATTTATCGAGGTCCCAATCAAACTGAAAGTCTGATTCCCAGTTAATCATAAACGCTGATTTCTTAACTAGAAGAGTGAGTACTTCATATATAACTCATATGCCACCCTTCTGCAAAGATGGCTGACCGCACCATTTTCATAATCAGTAAAATTAGGGGGGAGTGGTTTATCTCCAAATTTTATGAAGAAAATTGGATATTTGGGTGAATTGAAATTTTTCAGAGTCAGGGAGCTCCAATTTGTTAACACAGCATTTAAAAGTAATCGGGCCGGAGGCCGTGAAGAAGTGTCCTATGTGGAAAAGCTCTTTATTTAGCCACCATTGAAAGGCATTAATATTTAACCCTGGGGGGAAATCCGGGTTATGAAAAAGGTGCGCTAATGGTTTGACTGAGGATACTAAGGATGGAAGGTGTCTGATTTTATCCCAAAGGGCGAGCTCATTCGAAAGTGTAGGTGCCAAAATTGGAGGTCTATCTTTAGAGGGGCACCATAAGAAAAAATCCAGTGTGTGCCGCGGGGTGGCCTGACTCTCTATCCGCACCCAGTCCTGCTTCTCCTGTCTAGAGTAGAGAGAAGATAATTGGGCCAGTCTGGTTCCCCAGACTGGCCCAGAGTTCCCCCAGATGAATTTAAGGATTTTACTTTGAAATGAGGAGAGATGATCCATCCGGATTGGGACAGGTAGAGAGCGAAAAAGGTAGAGGAGTCTATGCAACAAGGTCATTTTCACTGAATTAATTCTCCCCAGCCATGAGATATCCTGCTTAGACCAGAGCTTGAGATCGTCTTCGAGCTTACGGAACATCAGAGGATAGTTACTGCTATAGAGGGTTTCATATTGAGACGTGAGGTTGATCCCCAAGTGTTTAATTAAGGTATCGCTTCACCTAAACTTGAAATCCTTCTTAAGATTAGCAATTATCTCAGGAGGTAGAGATACATTCAGGGTTTGGGACTTAGTGTAATTGACCCGGAGCCCCGAGATCTCCGAAAATTTTTTAAGGAGCTGGCATAAGTTGGGGAGAGAGGACATCGGGGAAGTCATGAACACTAGTAGATCATCAGAAAATAATCCACATTTGTGTTCCTGCTGTCCGCACTGTACCCCTTTGATGTGTTGATTATCTCTAATGGCTATGGCAAGAGTTTCTATCGCAATAACGAACAATAACGGGGATAATGGGCAACCCTGCCTAGTGCCTGTTTTAATTGGAAAAGGTTTGGAATAAAATCCTTGCAGTTTTATCATGGCTTGAGGGAAGGAATACAGTGCTCTGATAACGCCTAGGAACCTCTCACCAAATCCCCAATGCTTCAATAGGGAAAATAGATAAGTCCATGACACTGAGTCAAATGCTTTACATAGGTCCAGGGAGAGCAACATCCCCTTCTGTACAGGCCCCCCTGTCCAATTGGATTGAAGTATGGAAACTATATTGATTGCTCTTCTAATTTGGTCGGGACCCTGTCGACCTGGTATGAATCCCACCTGGTCTTTGTCGATGTATAGACTAATGGATGATGCTAGACGGTTCGCCATTATTTTAGTCAGAATTTTCAGGTCATTATTTATGAGAGAGATAGGACGGTAGTTATCTATGTTCTCTGGATTCTTCTCAGGTTTAGGGATTACAGTGATGTATGCAGTGTTTAAATGCATCTTGACAGGGTCCCCTTTCATTTTGGAATTAAAAAATGTTGCCAGATACGGGGCCAATGTTTTAGCAAATGTTTTGTAATAGGGGCCTGAAAGGCCATCGGGTCCAGGGGCAGAACCCTGTTTGAGGTCCTTGATGACCCCCAATACCTCCTCCTCAGAGATTACTTCGTCCATAATATCTCTGTGTTGGTCTGAGAGAAGGGGCAGTGGGATGTCACCAAGGAACCCAGCAATGTTTTCTGCGTTCTCGTCCGTCCCGGGGCTGTAAAGATTTTCGTAAAAGTTTTGAAAAGCCCCAACCTCTATGTTGGGGTCGGCGGAAGGGGGTTTACTGTCCGCCCTAATTTTGGGCATGGACAGATGCCTGACACGAGGGGGTAAGCATCCTTGCCAGTAGAGAACCCATTTTATTACCCTGAGTATAGAATTTGTTTTTAGACCAGCGAATGGCCTTCTTTGCTTTCGTTGTGAGTGCAAGATTAAGCTCTAACTTCACCTTATCTAGTTTGTCTAAAAGTTGCTGTGAGGGGTGCGCCTTGTGTTCTGCTTTAACCACTTGACCACTGGGCACTTAAACCCCCTTAACAACAGACCAATTTTCAGCTTTCAGCGCTCTCACACTTTGAATGACAATTACTCAGTCATGCAACACTGCACCCATATGAAATTTGCGTCCTTTTTTTCACACAAATAGAGCTTTCTTTTGGTGGTATTTAATCATCGCTGGGTTTTTTATTTTTTGCGCTATAATTAAAAAAAGACCGAAAATTTTGTAAAAAAATGAATTTTTCTTTGTTTTTGTTATAAAATTTTGCAAATTAGTAATTTTTCTTCATAAATTTCGGCCAAAATTTATACTGCTACCTATCTTTGGTAAAAAAAAAACAAATTAGTGGATATTATTTGGTCCTTGTGAAGGTTATAGAGTCTACAAGCTATGGTGCCAATCACTGAATATTGATCACACCTGATTTACTGACGGCCTATCTCATTTCCTGAGACCCTAACAAGCCAGGAAAGTACAAATACGGTATGAGCCCTCCTCATCATCTTACATAAAACCCCACATTAAACACCATACGTATACGACCCACACTCTTTAGTGGACAATTGTATACTGTTAAAACCCCCCTTTTTTTATTTATTTATTTTTTAAGTAAAACGTTTCTTAACACCCTTTTTTAATGTTGAAGTTTTTTAAGTGATGCGGAGAATGATTTATGGAACCTTACAGATGAAAGGTTCTTCCCCAGTAAACCCCCCATAAACATGAAAGGACCGAACAATCCCAGAGTCCTTTACTCTATCCGGCAGTCAT
>BLSH010194474.1:424510-437084 GCA_018402905.1 Glandirana rugosa
GTGGGTGGGTGGGTAGGTAGGTACGAGTGGGTAGGTAGGTACGAGTGGGTAGGTAGGTAGGTACGAGGATGGATGGGTGAGCATGGATGGATGGGTGAGCATGGATGGATGGGTGGGTGGGTGAGGATGGATTGGGTGAGGATGGGTGGGGGGTGGATGGCTGGGTGGGTGGTAGGTGGCTGATGATGGCTGGGTGGGTGGTGGATGGCTGGGTGGGTGGTAAATGGATGGTGGGGTGGTTGCTAAGTGTCACCTAGCAGCGCTGTGGGCATTACACATCGCCCACAGCGCTGCAGCACGTCCTCTCTCCCCCCTCTCTCCTCTCACACTGCACCGATCGGTGCGGAGAGGAGAGAAAAGCCGGAGCTTCCGCCGGCTTGTTTACATGTGATCACGCCGTCATTTGACGGCGCGATCACGTGGTAAAAGGCCGCTCAAAGCGGCCATTCACCACGATCCGTGATCAGTCGGGTCCCCCGGACCCGACGGTCACGGATGTTCCCGTGTGCGCGCCCCAGTGGGCGCGTGGGAAGCGCGATTCTGGGAGGACGTCAATAGACGTCCTCCCAGAATTAAGCAACCGCCCTGTAGACGTCTTTTGTCTATAGGGCGGTTGTTAAGTGGTTAATTACAGAGAAAGACTCCTCCAGCTTCTTCAAAGAAAGTCCTCTCTCTTTTTTGATCCTGGATGCCATCTGAATAAATGTACCTCTAATAAAGGCTTTATGAGCCGCCCAAACTGATTCTACAGAGGTGTCCCCTGTCATATTATTGGAGAAATATTCTTGGAGACCGTTATCAATTTCGGAGTCATTTACTGGGTCGGCTAGTAGTGACTCATTAAGTCTCCAGTGCGGTTTATGAAACATTCTGGATTGGATGCGGATAGACAGCAACACTAAGGAATGGTCCGATAGGACTGTATCTTGAATGCAGGCATCTGATATAGAGGGTAAGGTATAGTAGGGGGTTAACAGGTGGTCAATTCTAGAATATGAATTGTGGGGGCTGGAGAAATGAGTAAAATCCCTACTAGAGGGGTGCCTATCCCACCAGACATCAATTAGGTTATAAGAATGGAGGAGTTTGGCTATTCGTAGACTGACTCTGGTTGGGTGCAAGAGTTGGTTGCCTAGGGGTCTTGTTTTATCTAAAGATTGGTCGAAGGCCACATTAGAGTCACCTCCAAATATTATAGTACCCTCCAATAAGGGGAAGAGGGCCGCTAACATTTTCTGAAAGAACTTAAGCTGTCCCTTATTGGGGGCGTAATACGAAACAAGTGATATGGTTTGCCCATCAATAATACCCTTTACTAGAATATACCTGCCCTCTGGGTCCCTGACATCTGAGAGCCAAGTGAAGTTACAGTTTTTGGAGAGTAAAATAGCTACTCCTTTAGTTTTAGATTCAGCGTTAGCTAAGAAGAAGCGCTGAAAATGGGGGTGGAGGAACTTTGGGTTATATTGGGATGGGAAATTAGTTTCTTGGAGCATTAGGATATCTAATTTCAGAGATTTATAGTGATCGCAAATCTTTTCGTGTTTTATGGGGGAGTTGAGTCCTTGAACATTGTGGGTGGCGACCCTAACTGGGATTTGTGGGAGGTCAGCCATCATTCTTGGTGCAATAGGTGCTTATGTTAGTGAGGTCACTCACCCTTCCCTGGATGTCCCCGTTATCCTGGGAGCCAGAGCATGTCCTGAAAATAGAGCATTGATCAGCATCCACTCTAGAAAGAAAGAAGGAAATAAAGGGGGGAAGAGAAAGTAAAACTAGAAATACCAACAAGGTAGAGATAAACACTTTGACCCAAACTTGACAGTTAAGTGACCCTGAAAAGGGCCATTTTCTCCTACTAAGGGATATGCGACCAAGGGGGGAGAAAAAATAAAGCCCCTTGGACACCCTTTGGTAGAGACCAAAAAAGTCTGGCTATTACCGCCAGACAGCCCATCTCTAAACTGCCTCGAGAGGTCAGAGAGATGGGCGGAGGAGCAGGGGGACCACCCCCCCGCCACGGAGCCCTGTGAAAAAAAGAATGATCATGAACATATAATACCATATGAACCTATCTTATATAAGGTCTTAGAACTGACCACAAGCCTTGGTTACCTCCGACCTGTGGAGGATCAATTGCCTCCCCCTCTGATCCCGACCCGCGGAGACCTCCCTTCCTCCCCATAATTAGGGAGGTGGAGGCCTTCGCAGGAGGGGACCCCCCATAAGGAGGGTGATACAGAAAGGAGAGAAAAGGTAATCCTGATAAGGAGGGTATAACCTTTCAAGCACTTAACCCCTAACTTTGACTCTATGATAATTGAGAGCCTTTAGCTCTAAACATTCAAACGGCCTGAAAAGAAAGCAAATGTTAACTGAAGCATGATCCTTCAGGTCTGCAGTATCAGGAGTCCAAGGCTCTCACTAGGAGCTAAAGGGAGACATAAATCAGGGAAGGTCCCCCAAAAAGAGGGAAAATTGTAGAGAGCTCAAAAACATAAAGGGAAGTCCGTAGAGAGAATGTTATCCCAGGGCTGTAGTCCTACAGATTAGAAGCCAGATATTACTAGCCTGGGTCCCAAGTCAGGGGGGGGCCATTTTCTTTCGCTCGCTTTGACTTGGCCTTCATCCAGAGAGGGGTCCTGGGACTGGTGGGGGACTGTCTTTTGGACGAGCTGGTGTTATTAGAGGTGTCCATATCAGATTCCTGGGATATCAGTTTCAGATGGAGGAAAAGTTTCTCCCCCTCTTGTAAAGAAGAGAAGGCATACTCCCGACCTTTGAGGGGAAATTTCACAGCAAATGGAAAAGACCACTTATACTTAATTTCCTTCTCCGTAAGTATGGCCAGAAGGGGTTTTAAAGCTCTCCTCTTCTGTATTGTAGATGGTGCCAGATCGGCAAAAATTTAAACTGGGTGTCCTTTGCAGAGAATCTTGGCTGCGATTCTGGACTGTCTCATGACCCCTTCCTTTATAGCGTAAAAATGGGGCTTGACAATTATGTCCCTAGAAGTGCCATCTTTCCTGAGAGGTCCCAGAGCTCTGTGGGCCCTGTCCAGTTCTAAATGGCGTTTGGGGGTGTCCGGTAGTAAGTTGGTGATCAAATTTTGTATAGCATCTGGGATATCCTTGATCTCCTCCGGTAAGGCTCTCACTTTAAAATTATATCGTCTTGACCTATTTTCCAGGTCGTCGATCCTTGAGAGGGCCGTATCCAATTGATCCTGTAATGAGCCGATGAGATCTGAATTCTGGTTAGAAATGGCCGCAGTTGAGTCTAGCTTATTCTCGATCGCTTCAATCCTGACCCCCAGCATTTGAAAATCCGTTTTGATCTCTCCAGTTATAGTGGCAACCGTATTTGCTAGCCCCCTTTCTAAAAGAGAGGAGAATTTATGGTAGAGATCCTCCACTTGTAAAGAAATGCTAGGGCTGGGGGAGCTGGGTGAAGCCATAGCTGGACTGTTAGGCCCCAGTGTAGGAGAGGAAAGTTCCCCCTGGATGCGGCCTAGTAGAGATTCTGTGGAGGAGGGGGATGGGGTGGCGTGCTGTGGGAAGCCTCCCTGTGCCCCAGGGGTATACGTTAGTAAAGCAGGCGATAGCACTTGCCTGGATTCTGGGCGGATTGAGCCGCCAGGGCTCTCCGATTGTAGGCCCTCCATGCCTCCTGTAGCTGCGGCTGGAGCGGCGGCCATCTTGGTACACCCCCAAGATGAAGCCGCGGCGAAAAGCTGGCTCAGGTCCTTTTTTGCGGCCGGTGCTAACATGCGGGGGGATGCCGCCTTGTCTGAGGGACTCTGGGCACAATCCGCTGGGCTGTGGCGTCAGGGCGGGCTCCGGTGGCGGACGGTGGCGCGGAGCTCCTGGCTTAAGCAGCCATGCTAGGAGACCCGCGCATGTGCCTTGTCTGAAATGGTACTTTTAATCCCAGACCGACATCATTTATAAGGATATTAAAATAAGGGTCTCAACACTGAACCTTGGGATACACCACTGATAACCTTAGACCATTCATAGTATGAATCATTAACCACTACTCTCTGAATTTGTTTTTTTCGACAGTTTTCTATCCATTTACAAACTGATCTTTCCAAGCTTGAAGACTTTACCTTACACATTAGCCGTGTGTGAGGAACTGTGTCAAACGCTTTTGCAAAATCCAAGTATACCACGTCCACAGCCACCCCTCTGTCCAAGGTTTTACTTACCTCCTCATAAAAAGAAATCAGGTTTGTTTGATAACTTCTGTCTTTCATAAATCCATGCTGTCTGTTGCTTAAAATATTTTTTTCCAACAAGAACTCATCTATGCGGTCTTTTATTAAACTCTCCAATATCTTCCCATCTATAGAAGTTAAACTAACAGGTCTATAGTTACTTGGTAAAGACTTTGATCCCTTTTTAAATATGGGCACCACATTGGCCCTACACCAATCCAGTGGTACTATTCCAGTCATTAACGAATCCCTAAAATTTAGATACAATGGCTTTGAAATGACAGAGCTCAATTCTTTTAGGATCCATGGATGGATGCCATCGGGTTCAGGCAGGGGAGGGCTGGCAGCCTTAGGCCTGGGGGGCAAGTCCAGTCAAGTGGCCCCTTGAACTACCGAATCAGCTCACCATCCATGCCCATATGGTTTTATAATGGATTTTGATGTTATGAAGCAAGACAAATATGATACAATGTGGTAACATAATTTAATGTTAATAGCAACAAAGGAGGCTTAACAAAAACAATGCATCAATGCAACCTCACCAGTGCCCATCAGTGCAGCCTCATCAGTGCCCATCAATGCAGTCTCACCAGTGCCCATCAATGCAGCCTCACCAGTGCCCATCAGCTCAGCCTCATCATCATTGCCCATCAATGCAGCCTCATCAGTGCCCATAAATGGAGCCTCACCAGTGCCCATCAGTGCAGCCTCATCAGTGCCCATCAGTGCAGCCTCATCAGTTCCCAACAATGCAGCCTCATCAGTGCCCATCAATGCAGCTTCACCAGTGCCCATCAGTGCAGCCTCATCAGTGCCGATCAACACAGCCTGAACATTGCCAATCAATGCAGTCTCACTAGTCCCCATCAGCTCAACCTTATACGTGTAGCATGATCAGTGCCCATCAGTACAGTCTCACTAGTCCCCATCAGCTCAACCTCATAAGTGTAGCCTGATCAGTGCCCATCAGTACAGCCTCATCAGTGCCCATCAATATAGCCTGATCAGTGCCCATCAGTGCAGCATCACCAGTGCCCATCAATGCAGTGTCACCAGAGCCCAACAGTGCAGCATCATCAGTGCCCATAAATGCAGCCTCACCAGTGCCCATCAGCCACTCCTCAAGCCAGTGCTTGACCCCAGCCCATAACCTGAGCATGTCATGTGTGACTGACCTGACGTTCGTGACATGTCCCCTCCCCTGGCGTGCCACATGCCCTACCTCTGACACTCCTGGGAGGTGGGAGTTGTAGTTTGCTGCGCTGCTGAGTTCCTCCCACCACCAGCAACTTGAACACAGCTGGATTACAACTCCCACAATGCAGCACAGCCAGACAGTCAGCGGCCGCCGTGGATTACTTCTACCCATATAACCCACCGGACTGTCACAGCCTGAAAAAAAAGTAAAAGACAGGCAGTGGCCATTTTAAACATAAGGTAGGTGTCCTAGGGGGGAATTTCCACCCTGCCCGCTGGCCCAGCCTGCCCTTGGGTCCAGGTGCTTTATACACCTTTATATGCAGCTTTATTCTGTCTAAATACTTCTGGACCATTTCACTTTTGAGCTATTGTGGATCATATGTGGCTGTGTCACTACCGCCCCCTTTATGGACATGAGCTCCACCACCTTTGTATACACAGAGCTGAAGAAAGCTGAAGAAAGTATTTAATGATCTAATAATAAAAATAGGGGATAGATTTATTGCATTTTTATTATTTATCTTTTTTTTAATAGTAATGGCGGTGATCAGTGATTTTTAGTGGGACTGCCACATTGCGGACAGATAGGACACCTAATTGACATTTTTTTACACTTTTTTGTGAACCAGTGACATTATTACAGTGATCAGTGCTAAAATTATGCACTTACATTGTAATAATAACACTGGCAGGGAAGGGTTAACATCAGGGGCAATCAAAGGATTAACTGTGTTCCCTGTGGCTGTTTATTAACTGTATGGGGGATGGGCTGCCTGGGATAACACAGAGATCCATCTTCCTGCATAGCAGAAAGACAAGATCTCAGTATCAACCCCTGTCAGAACAGAGATCTGCCTTGTTTACACAGGCAGATCCCCATTCTGTCTCTGCGGGGAACGATTGCGGGCGGCCAACAGACATCAAGTGCTTCGGACCCACTGATTGGCTCCCCCACTGGTCAATGGGTGCACACGCATGTACTGGTGCAGTGATTCGCACAGGAAGAAGAAAAGGTGAAACAGCACTCCACAGACAATAATAAACTTGCTGTTATATTGTTAGGCAAATGCAAGTAAGATGTGAGGTAGATGCGTTTCACTCGTCTATAACAAGCTTAATCATTACAAAAACATAGTGCTGGTGCCCCTCTTGTTATAGAGGTGCTCATTAAACAAAACACACCCACCCAGGTGAGTAACATCACACACTCAGTATACTGATTACGTTTTAAAAACACCTGGTGCAAAGCTGCTAATGTTTAAAAGAAAAAAGAAAGAAATGACATTTTGTAACAAGAAAAATGTCAAAACATAACAAAACAATTGGTACTCACAAAAACACTATATGACATGAATCATAAAAAATAATACATACACAAATTGGAAACAGAAAATGAATGGTCATATGTGTACAATACCAAGTGCTACACATTGTCTCCGCCCCCCCTCATCCCCCACCTGGAGTATGGGCAGACGCTTATGGATAATATTTTTTATATCTCGAAACTCTAAACTGAAGATAGTACTTAAATTCAGTTTTTTACTGTTATATGTTGTTCTAATGTTTGATATTTCATATGGTTCTCTGTTTAGCCCACCACCTTTCAGCAGATCAAATCTTTTTTTGGAATTGGCTATGGTCATAGCCCTATCCAACATCCAACAAGGATATCCCCTGTCTAAAAATCTCTGGTATAGGGCCGACGCTTGCACGCGATAATTATCGTCCGTGCTACATATGCGGCGGACCCTCAATAACTGTCCAACCGGGATACCCCTGATGGTGTGTCTAGGGTGTCCTGAATTAGCCCTTAACAATGTATTGCCCGACAACGGTTTCCTGAACAAGTTGGTATGAACCCCCAAATCATTCAACATACAGGTGGACATCTAGAAAAAGTATTTCTGTCTGCTTTATATTACCTGTGAAATGAAGGTTCATGCCGTTGTTGTTCAGATATTGTAAAAACGGTTCAAGGGAGACAATTCCCTCATCAGCTACAAAGATAAGATCGTCTATATATCGATAGTACAATTGTATGCTCTTTCTAAATGGATTCTGGGAACTGTGTATGTGCTCACGCTCCCAAAAGCCCATATACAAGTTGGCCAGTGATGGGGAAAATTTGGCCCCCATCGCTGCCCCCCTTTTTTGTAGGAAAAACTCTTTATTAAATGAAAAATAATTATGTTCCAAGAGATATTGTAAAACATCCAAAACAAACAATCGTACATCCTGAGACATATCGCTGCACCTTCTCAAGAAGAAATCAATGGCCTGCATAGCTAAATTGTGTGGTATGCAGGAATACAAGCTGCTGACATCACAGGTGACCCAAGAATAGCCCTTTTTCCAACTTATATCTGTCACAATTTTAAGCAGGTGATTGGTGTCTTTGAGATAGCCTGGCAGTCTATGGACTAAGGGTTGTAATACACCGTCCAACCACTGGCCAAGCTTCTCATTTAAAGATCCAATTCCTGCTATGATGGGTCTGCCTTGAAGGGGATCTAAACCTTTATGGGTTTTGGGAAGGTGATGGAAAATCGGTGTTATAGGATATTCAGGAATCAAATTACTCCCCATCTGTTGATCAAAAACCCCCAAAGCCATCCAGTCTTTAATTAATAAGTCTAGTTTAACTTTGTATTTTTTCACAGGATCGGTCATAAGCCTCCCATATGTACACCTGTCTGCTAATTGTCTCTCAGCTTCCTCCCTGTATGTCTCAGAATCCATAACAACAACCATACCACCCTTGTCAGAATTTCTAATCACAATAGTGGAATCTTGTTCTAAAGTCTTTAGGGCCATTCTCTCTTCAATGGTTAAATTGTCCTGTTTGGGGACTGAGTTGTTACGTACTTTCTGTGCCAATTCTGTGAGATCCTTTTCTACCGCCTTCTGAAAACAGTCCATCTCGGGACATCTGGCTGCTATTGGATAGAAGTCAGATCTATGTTTGGGGATATCAATTTCAAGGATATCACGTTGGGACAGCCAGTTCGAGTGACCCCCACTTTCCCATGTCAATTGATCTAATTCCCCCATGGCACATTATTCTTTAAAGCTCATGGACGACAGATCATCAAATGTAATCCCACTGTGGGCCATAGACTCTTCAATTCGGTCCGCTGAAAAAAAGTGTCTCTTAATGGATAAATTCCTAATAAATCTGTTGATGTCCAGAATAGTGTCAAAAATGTTAAAGTGCCTAGAGGGGCAGAAATTCAGGCCTCTTGATAGTAAACTAGACTCTTGTACAGTTAAAGACTTATGTGACAAATTCAAAACATTCAGAGTACCTGTTATTTCTTGCGGGGTTGATTGTGTGTAGGATGCCGGCCAGCGGTTGTGTTGTCTCCTCCGCTTACCCCCTCGCCTTGTCTTCCTTTTTCCCCCTCCACCTTCTTTTTCCTGTGTGGTTTCTTTTTTGCAGGCCAGTTTTTTTGCACTAATGATGAACTCAAGCCTGGTGTTCTCTTCATTGCCGTCACATTAGTTTGATCCGAATCTGATGAGACAGCTGACTCATCCATGTATTCGCTTTCCGGTTCTGAGAAGCTGACATGTCTGCCGGCTGATGGGATTCTATATCGTTCGCGCCTCCACACATAGACCGAGTCTGTGTCATAATCCAGTTTGTCTCTTAGCATCTTCTCTTTTTTACTCTCAATAATCTCATTTTCCAATCTGTTCAATCTTTCATTCAGCACTCTATCCAAATCTTTAAAATCTGCCAGACCTTGTAGAGGTTTGATATCATCTTGTATCTTAGAAATTTCCATTTGTAGAGTTTCAATCTCTTTTTGTTTAGATGAAATGATGATATTCATAAGTTCCACCGAACACCTTGATAGTGAATCCGTCCATTTCTTTTTATGATCTTCATTGATCAATTCAAACGTTGGGAACTTTTTGATCCGCAATCCCCTTGGTATACGCTCTGAGGTAATATACTCAGAAAGCGTGCAGGATTCCCAATAGGCTCTGATCTCTTTGCTCATCACTTTTTCTAGTTTCCTAAAGAGAAGACGAAATGAGCCCAGGTTACCTTACGCTTTGTTTGTTAAGGTATTGCGTGCATCCACCTGGAGCGGGTTGTCCGATGGTTGCCTGAAGGTCCGGCTGATCCCTTGCATGGAAACGCCTTCAGCCATGTTGCAGCCCAGATGAAATCTCCCCTTTGGCGAGCTAGTGTCAAAGCGAGAACCAAGTATAAGCAAAAGAATACACCGCTCAAGCCAGTGGGGAGGGAATCTGTAGTGTGTCCGGGTGCTGTTCTTGGCTCGCTGCCATGTGCATAGGAGGAAGAAAAGGTGAAACAGCACTCCACGGACAATAATAAACTTGCTGTTATATTGTTAGGCAAATGCAAGTAAGATGTGAGGTAGACGCGTTTCACTCGTCTATAACGAGCTTAATCATTACAAAAACATAGTGCTGGTGCCCCTCTTGTTATAGAGGTGCTCATTAAACAAAACACACCCACCCAGGTGAGTAACATCACACACTTAGTATACTGATTACGTTTTAAAAACACCTGGTGCAAAGCTGCTAATGTTTAAAAGAAAAAAGAAAGAAATTACATTTTGTAACAAGAAAAATGTCAAAACATAACAAAACAATTGGTACTCACAAAAACACTATATGACATGAATCATAAAAAAGAATACATAAACAAATTGGAAACAGAAAATGAATGGTCATATGTGTACAATACCAAGTGCTACACATTGTCTCCCCCCCCCAGTATAACTGCGCACAGGTTGTCGGTAAATGGTTAAGGTAAAAAAAAACCTTAAAACTTTAGAACTTCTTTAAGGGTCTACCAGGCCTTACCAGGCCTTTATGAAAGCATGCAGTCTCAATTGACAAGGAAGGTATTGGTGGGACAAGCATGCATCAGGTGGCTGTAGGGTGTCTGCGGGAAAGGTTTTACCAGGATCTGGAAGTCTCCATTAAAATTGAGGGGGCCCAAAATACCATTACCCTAAGTCAATGAGTAAGGGGTGCATAGTACCCCCTTTATTACCCCTTTATTATTTATTAATTAAATTATTGTGAAGTTGTATTACTCTACGTGGGATTTTGTTTAATTTTCAGATGACGTGATTGATATTATAATGAAAAACAAGTATGTGCGCGCAGCCTCTTATCAGCCCAGTCTATGCATCTATGTTGGAAAATAAGCAAAGCAGTCTATACAATGTCCCTAAGGGGTGGAGATGACAATCCCCACCACTTTGCTTAGTCTGTGGAATGGGGGAAACAGTACATAGATGATCCAAAAACAAGGCAGCCAATCCCAAGAAGCTGAACCAGGCTTCACATAGCTGAAAGAGAAGAAGACAAAGGAGGCGCCTCTAAGTGCAATATTAAAAGATATTTTATTTAAAAAAGGATTAAAAACACTCACTCTGTGTTATAGCACAGTCAGCATGAAGGACAGTCCGTGGTGGCGTCACTACAGATCTCTGCAGCGGAGGGGTGCGTTTCAGACCACTGGCAACAAGTCTGCCATCCAGGGAAGAAGATGGTGATCAGCTGGCTGGAGACCCAGGACGAGGCTTGGAACGCGGGAGACGGGGCGCAGGCTGGTGACGTCACAATAGCGCGACGCGTTTCTTAGGCGGAAGTCGGTCCAGATGGCAGTGAGACCGCGCCTCTTCCTCAGGCAGGGACTGGCCTATAGGGGAAGTGCTAAGTATATATAGGTAAAGGCTGGTACGGGGCAGAGACAATAGGAGTGACCTCTCAGAACTACATCCGGGAGAGGGGAAAGAGGAAAGAAAGTGTATGCAAAGGATGTATACCTGGGTTACACAGTACACACAGAAATGGTATGGATCCATCAATGTCAGAGTCACCGCATAGGGGTTTATCTATAAAAACACAGATTGCTAATAAATATATAAAAAACATTATAGGTACACAGGAACGATGCAAGGGATTAAGTGAAAAGAGCATTAAGGTGCCAGTGCCTGAAATCGGTATACGAGAACGTATACGGGATCGGAAATTCTTAGTAAACACATTACATACATAGTGTGTATGGGCAATGCTATGCGGATTATTTATAAAATAGTTAGAAAGAAACACAGATAATATACGGGCTGCATGCAGATTGGTCACCAAAACACCAATTGGTTGTAAAGAGGCCTTTAGAGAGCAGCTATACATCAAGTATATAATAATATGCTGTGTACGTGAACCGCTGACAGAGTCTAAAGGGGGACACTGATCACACAATAGACATGAACCAGGACATAGGACAAGGGAAACGTACTGTTTTTAGGCGTAGGACAAGACATGTATACTAAAACATAAGGCTGTAGGTGGGTCTTCATGGTGTTAAGGGAAAAAAAGGAGGGGAGCGTACTGGAATAGCATATGGCCAGTTCAAGCACACACAGTGTGGAGATATAAAATAACCAATTCATGCACATATTGCATGGGCCAGAACAATATGATAGGGCATTCTGTGGTCACAGATGAGAAGACCATACGCAACCACAACATGCCACACGTCCTGAAAACAAGAGAGATCTTCACTTGGGAATCGTGTGCAACAGTCATAAGCAGATAATCAGTACTTATAGACATATAAAACTATTAAAATTACTATAAAATATTATTTGACAACTGAAATGAGGTAGAAGTGTGGAGACAAGATAAATCACTAAAATGGGTCCACAGGACCACTCATAATTAGAGTTGAGCGAACCCGGACTGTAAAGTTCGGGTGTGTACCGAACTTTGGGGTGTCCGGGACCCGGACCCGGACCCGGACTTTTCAAAAAAAGTCCGGGTTCGGGTCCGGGGTTCTGGTAATTTTAATGAAAAATCTTTAAAATGCTAATAAATATGAAAAAACTGTGTCAAACTTCTACTAAAATCTTGTCAAGATACCGGAGATTACAATTAATTATGAAAAGTCTGGGTAAAACTTCTACAAGAGGTAAAAACGTAAAAAATACAAAAATAAAAAAAAATTTATAAATTTCAATAAAGGGACAGGGGTAAAGAAACATCCCGTGAACAGGGTGGGAATGGGTGTAAAAGGAAGGAAAACGTCTGGAGATCCTGGAAGGACCCGAAAAAATGTCGTAAAATTTCTAAAAAGTAATTTTAATGGTCTTGGGGCCTGGGCTT
>BLSH010194478.1:32675-45734 GCA_018402905.1 Glandirana rugosa
TGACGGAGAGGTCACGTGCAAAATTAACGTATATACACATCTTTATATGCAATTAAAACGTGCACTGGAGAGGCAGTTTAAAAGAGATAGGCCAGAATGGGGTGAGTTAAATAAACTGACTAACTTAATAAATGAAACACGAGCGAAAGGGGTTTTAACAGGAATCTATAGACAGCTGAGTGAGGGCATAAGGAATGTAAGCAAGGAACAAGCATGTCGGGAGAAGTGGGATCGAGACGTGGAGGGAATAACAGACGAACAATGGATAAGGATCCTAGAGCTATGCCCAAAAGTGTCTATGTCCCCCTCCCAGAGAATCTCGCACCTGATGCTGATACACAGGGCCTATTATACACCATTAAAGCTATTTAGAATTGGCCATAGACCTGATTCAAAATGCCCCAGATGTGGGGAGGAGAACAGTAACCTTATACACATGTTGTGGAGATGCCCCAAACTCCATCGATATTGGATGGCAATAATGGAAACAATAAATGAAAACTTCGAGATTGAGTTGGAGGAAACTCCAAAACTGTGTATAATGGGCTATATTGCAAAAGAAAAGCTGCCACACAAAAAGCAAATACCAATAATTAGGTGTCTATTTCTAGCACGGAAATTAATTGCTAAAAACTGGGTAGCAGTAAACCCCCCATCACCGGAAAACTGGGTTAAAGAAGTAGACAAAATGATAGCAAATGAAGAGCATATACAGAAGAAGAGAGGAAGAGGTGAACAGCATTACGACAGTTGGAAGAATGGCTGGGGGAAGAGAGAGAGGCGGAAGGTAGAAATGGAAAGAGGGATATAGAACACACAAAGTAAACTGAGTGCCCAAACAGGAAGGAAGTGAAAGTGAAGTGTGGATGAAGACTGAGCAAGCACAGGCAAGATTGTTTGTCATTCAAGCCTGGTA
Source organism: Glandirana rugosa (assembly GCA_018402905.1). Taxonomy (NCBI): domain Eukaryota; kingdom Metazoa; phylum Chordata; class Amphibia; order Anura; family Ranidae; genus Glandirana; species Glandirana rugosa. The sequence goes on from BLSH010194478.1 coordinate 33,592, forward strand.
TAGGGAAGAATGGTAGTGAGTAAGTATGAGAGATGGGAATGGTAGAAATCAGGGAAAGGGGAATATACTTTCTTTGTTATAAATAAAAAGTTTTCTTTTCCACAAATGATGAGAAGTAACCAGTAATTGATTGATAAAATCAGAATGAAAATACGAGAACTGGTGAAAAACTGAGGTGAAAAAAAAAAAAAAAAAAAACAATAGTAGGCTAAAAATAATTGAAATTCATTGTAGAAATGAATACATGATTTTACACTTTTACCATAGATACACTTTAATGTGTATTATTAAAACAGAACTCCAGTATCCTGTCCACATTAGACCCTTATGTCCCTTTCCTCACACACCTAATCAGTACTTCTACATTATTTAAACATCAATACCTTACATCATAATATATCTTTCTTTCTATACATTCCTCTTTTTGTTTCTGCTGACATCATCTTCCCCTTGTCTAAAGTGTACTGTGATTAGGCGCCAGGGTCGATGGAGGCTACAGTATGTACGTCACACAGTATGTACGTCTGACATATTTCTTCGGGGGAATCTGAACTATATTTACTATGATTCCATGCAGATGGACTGACATGATGGATGGTACTGTGAGCTGTTTCTTGCATAGGTAGATGCCCACATAGCCAGCTGCACACCAGCAACAAATGGCTGTAGGGGAGTCACAACAGAGTACTGTGGAAATTGTACCCACCCAAAGAAATGTAAGCACATCACCGCTGTGCTTCAAGAAACTACAAGAGGGGGAAACATGACCAAGAGCTGTAGGGAGAAATCAGCATTGCTTGGTTGCACAATCTGGAACATACATAAAAAAGGAGGCATAAGAGGTATGTTGAGGGAAGAGAAAAAAGAATGTAAAAATTGACTTTCTAAATGAATGAACAAGAGTTTATCATAAGGCAAGGAAGCGCCTTCATAATAGTGCTTTCTTCCTGGCTGAAGTTCATCATTAAGATCAATATTGAAGAACCTAGAATTTGCCCTAATGCAACATTTTAAGAACAAAAACACTGTAGCACTGCAGTAGTCCTTTGAATCTGTGCAACTATTCTTACCAGAACTTGTGTACTGTATAGAGCATTTTGTCCAAAGTCCATCTTGCTGGCAAAGATCATACAGTGAAGTAATCAATGTGATTTGTATTAAACTATGTTAATGTACCTACAGATTAATGTCATACAAAACCGCTATTTAAACACTACCGGGTAGACTGCCTCATTACAAAGGTTTCATACAGATGTCATGTAGAAAATTTCCGGAGACCACAAAACCACCATTTGACCCTGTGACTCAAGCATTTGGGAGGAATTGGCAACTCTGGTTAAGATATTGCACTGGTGAATCCCTCCAAAAGATATAAAGAGGCAGTATATTATTTAATATGTCAAAAACCATTGCATAAAGAGGCATGTTCACGTACCTGTAATTTCCATATCTTGGAGTATAGAATAGGACACAGGAGTTCATTCCTATACTGTGGGTTATGTGCCGCTACCTTCTGGGTGTCTGAACACTGGCAAAAGTGCTTGCTGGGTCTTCCCTCTGAATTTTATCAATTCCATATTGAAATCTTAGCCTCTAAACTGCATGAGCTGTGCACTGTGGTGGCCCCCTGTAAGGGAAAACTGGCGCATTTAATGGACTTTAGCGCCTAAGATCGCCCGCCGGAAACGGCGCCAAACGGTGCTATTTAAACCCCCTGTGCCTGGTAGCAAGTGATGTCCGTTCTACAGCGTCTGAGTACCTGTGAGCCCTAGCTCTGTTCCTGCTTTCCAGTTCCTGTGTTACTTCCTGTTTCCTGTTCGACCCGACTTGACCTGACCTGCTGTTATCTGCCTGCACCGATCCCGGCTATCCACGACCACCCGATTGTCTGATCCTTCTGTAGTGACCATCCAGCCTTTGTGCCATCCCGCACTCTTGGACCAACTGTCTGCTCTACCAAGGGTCCCTGAATCGGGTGCAAGTGTGGTTGTTCCCTGCATAAGCCAGACTCCACCACCAGAATCGTGACAGTAAGGGACATGTCCAAGTCTGCTTAGGGAGCACCCTCTGCTATGGATGAACTGTGCATCCACTTGGCCGGGCTCACGCAAGCGGTGAAGAACCTGCAAGATGGCTACACCTGGCTGGAGGAGCAAGTGCATGAGCTCTCCGCACCCTCTGCACCTGGAGGGGGAGCTGCAGCGGCCCGTACCATTCTGGCTCTGCCATCTGAGCCTAAGGTCCCCCTTCCTGACAAGTTTGCGGGGAATCGAAGCAAGTTCAGGGCATTCTGCAGCTCCTGCGAGTTATACTTCGGCCTACAGCCCCGCACCTTCTCTCTGGAAGCCACTAAGATGGGACTTGTGATTTCCTTGTTGCAAGGTGAACCTCAGACCTGGGCTCATCGGCTCTGGGAACAAAAAGTGCCTGAATTAGCCACCCTGAGTGCATTCTTTGATGCAATGGCCAGGTTGTACCAGGATCCCCACCTTGCAGCCACAGTCGAGGCCACCCTGCACGCCCTGCAGCAGGGTCGGCACACCACTAAGGACTACTTAGCGGAGTTCAGGCGCTGGAGTGCTGACACCGCCTGGAATGATGCAGCACTCTGTTACCAATTCCGCCTGGGACTGTCAGAGCCGTTAAAGGACTAGCTCGCCCGCATCAGGGTGCCCGCGACCCTGGACGCCCTCATAAACCTGGCCATTAAAATTGGCCAGCGGCTCAGGGAACGCCGGGCTGAACGAGTTTCCGGAACATCTGCTGTTCAACACTTGACATGGATGATGCCCCAGGTACCCAGTCACACTGCTCCGGCTCCTGCCACCTCTGCACCAGTTGACCCATCTGAGCCGATGCAGATTGGCCTCCTGCGCCCATCTCTCACCCCAGAAGAGAGACAGCGGCGTCGCGCTCTGAACCTGTGCCTGTACTGCTGGGGAACCCGGACACATGGTGAGGACCTGTCCCGCCAAATCCAGTAAGTGGCACCACCGGACCAACAAGGATGCAACACCTGTCATTAGTAATGTATCTCACCTGACCCTTCTTATCTCTTTACAGTTGCCCGAAGGGAGCTGTTTTGTGGACCAGGCGTTTGCCACGCTACACCAGATGCCCCTGCGCCCCAAGGCACATAAAATGACCATTCCCCTGGCCGAGGGGGTGGCCATCAAATCCGGCCAGGTAACTGACAAAACCCTGCCTATACCCGTGTCCACAGCCAGAGGACACCAAGAACTGCTAGTCCTTGATGCTATTGCCTCACCGCTTTTCCCTATTATTTTGGGTCTTCCGTGGCTCAGGGCGCATAGCCCCAACATAGACTGGTCCTCTGGGCGCATACAGTTCCCGTCCCTGTACTGTGGCCAGCACTGTCTGCTCCCATCCTGGGACGTTGGCCCCTCACTTCTGAGCCTGGACTCTGAACCTGACCCGGAAACCCGCCAAGCTGTCCCTCCGGTCTACCATGAGTACCTGGATGTATTCAGTAAAAAAGGGGCAGACCAACTACCTCCGCATCGGTCTTACGACTGCCCCATTGAGCTGCTCCCTGGAACTGAGGTCCCCTTTGGCCGTATTTACTTCAAAGTAAGGGTTCATCAGACCATCCACATCTCCTGCCGGGGCTAGCATCTTCTTTGTCGAGAAAAAGGACCACACTCTCCACCCTGGTATTGACTACAGGGATCTGAACCGAATCACAGTTAAAAAACACTATCCTCTCCCGCTTGTTCCAGAGCTCTTCCAGAGGCTAGGGTCGGCCACCGTGTTTACCAAACTGGACCTCCAAGGGGCCTATAACTTGGTTTGCATCCAAGAGGGTGACGAGTGGAAAACAGCATTCCGGACTCGCTTCGGCCATTACGAGTACTTCATCATGCCCTTTAGACTCTGCAATGCTCCAGCCACATTCCAGCACCTGGTCAATGACGTATTCTGAGACTATCTGGGCCTCTTCGTCATTATCTACTTTGACGATATCCTGATTGTTTCCTCTTCCCTGGAGGAGCACCACCAACATGTCTGTTGTGTCCTCAGCTGCTTGCGTCAACACAGGCTGTATGCCAAAGCAGAAAAGTGCGACTTCGAGCGCTCCAGTATTCTGTCCCTTGGACTGATCCTGTCTGTTACTGGTGTCACGATGGACCCACAGAAGGTTGCAGCTATATTGGACTGGCTGGCACCTGTGGATAGAAAGGGAGTCCAGCGCTTTGTAGGTTTCTCCAACTTCTACAGGAAATTCATCAGGGGATTTTCGGCTATCATCGCCCTAATCACCCAACTTACAATGCAGGGTCAGCATTTCCACTGGTCTTCTGAGGCGCAAAACGCCTTCCAATCCCTGAAAAAAACTCTTCACCACAGCGCCCATCCTCAAACCTCCAGACACAACTCTGCCCTACGTCCTTGAGGTAGACGCCTCCGAGACTGCCGTTGGAGCCATGCTTTCCCAGAGGCAGGGAGCTAAGGCACTCCTGCACCCCATAGCCTTCTTCTCTCGTAAACTCTCAGCCCCGGAGAAGAATTAAGACGTCGGGGACAGGGAGTTGCTTGCCATCGAGGCTGCTCTGGAGGAATGTCATTATCTGCTCGAGGGAGCACAGCACCCCATCCTGATCTATACGGATCATAAGAATCTAGAGTACCTCAGGACTGCCAAAAGACTCAAACCTCGTCAGGCTCACTGGGCACTCTTTTTCTCTGGATTCCAATTTCACCTAACGTACAGGCCTGGGTCGAAGTACATTAAACCCGATGCCCTATCCCGTATGTTTTCTGAACACGGAACATCTTCTTCTTCTGACACCATCCTCCAGCCTAGGAACTTCTTGCTTCCTCAGGGCGATCTACTCCCTCAGATCTGGAGAACCTCTGCCTGCTCTTCTGGATTACCTAGCCAAGGGCTGATCTGGAAGGATGGTCTCTGGTGGCATAATAACCAGATTTTCGTGCCAAAGGAACTGCGCCCTCCATTCTGAAGCTCTGCCACGACCATAAGTTAGCCGGGCACTTTGGCAAACGGAAGACCGCCGAACTCGTGCTTCGCTCCTTTTGGTGGCCATTACTTGGTGAAGACTGTCAGGCCTATGTTCGTTCCTGTTCTATCTGTGCCAGGAACAAGACAGACAAAACCAAGGCCTGGGGGCTGTTGAAACCTCTTCCTATCCCTGAACGGCCATGGTCCAAGATTTCTATGGACTTTATAGTGGCCCCCCAGTCAACGGGCACACCACGATCTTTTGTAGTAGTAGACCGGCTGACCAAAATGGCACATTTCCTCCCAATGAAGGGCACTCCCACTGCAAAAGAGACCTCGGAAATCTTCATCAAGGAAATTGTCTGTCTACATGGCATCCTAGACAACATAGTGTCTGACCGGGGAGTTCAATTTACTTCACAATTCTGGAGAGCCCTCTGTTCTGCCCTGAAAATTGACCTCTCATTCTCAACGGCCTCCCACCCACAAACCAACAGCCAAACCGAAAGAACAAACCAAACCCTGGAGCAGTATCTCCGCTGCTTCTCTTCCTACTCCCAGAATGACTGGTGCACGCTATTACCTCTGGCGGAATTCGCTTACAATAACTCTGTTCATTCCGCAACGAAACAATCACCCTTCTGGTCCAAGTTTGGCTTTCACCCCACCGTGCTTCCCAGTTTGGCAGGCGAAACTGCGGTACCAGTGGTACATGAGTCTACCCAATTGTTCACTACCAACTGGAAGCTGCTACAGGAGACGCTTGCTAAAATTCAAGAACTAAGTAAAGCCCCCTTCGACAAAAAGAAACACGGTGAACTGACCCTTCAACCTGGCGACCAGACCTGGCTATCCACAAAAAAACTGAGACTGTTATGTCCATCCATAAAGCTGGGTCCACGATTTATCGGCCTTTTCTCTGTCAAGAGAAAGATCAACCAGGTTTCCTACTAATTGGAACTTCCATCATCCCTGCAGATACACCCGGTGCTCCATGTCTCTTTGCTGAAGCCGGTGACCCCAGATCCCTTCCCTAATAGAGCTAGCGCTCCCCTCGCCCCTGTCTTGATTGATGGAGAAGAGGAATTCGAGGTCGAGTCAATACTTGACTGTAGAAAGAGGGGAAGCAGGATTCAGTATCTTGTAAAGTGGAAAGGTTACGGCCCGGAAGAGAGCTTTTGGGAGCCCGAAGCCAATCTCCATGCAGATGAATGCATTCAAGCCTTCAAGGATAGCAATCCTGCCAAAGTGGCCAAGTTGGGCATCCGGAGGCTGCCCCTTGGGGGGGCAGTGTTAGGGAAAATTGGCGCATTTAATGGACTTTAGCGCCTATGCGCGCGTGCATGCTCTGGAAACGGTGCCAAACGGTGCTATTTAAACCCCCTGTGCCTGGTAGCAAGTGCTGTCCGTTCTACAGCGTCTGTGTTAGGAAAAGACTTGCTAAGGGTTAATTTTCCTCTAATCCCTGGAGCAGCAGCAGCCCTATTTAAACTTCCTGCTTCCTGTAGCAAATGCTGTCCGTTCTACAGCGTTTAGTGTGAGTTCCTTGCTTCCTGACTATCTGATACCTGTTCCTGTGACCCGGCCTGCTTTGACCCTGCTCTGAATTCTGCCTGCACCGAGCCCGGCTTCTACGACCACTCTACTGCCTGCTCCCTTGTACCTTGCTGCCTGAACGTTACCGACCCAGCCTGCACCCGACCATCCATCTGCCTGAACCCTTGTACCGCACCGCTCGCCAGTTACCGACCCGGACTGCCTCACGACCCTTCTGCCTGCACGAGCTCCAGCGGACATCTACCTTGCATCAGTGACTGTCCAGCCCTCGTGCCCCCCCGTGCTCCTGAATTCCCTGTCTGCACTACCAGGGACTCACGAACCGGGGCCGCAAGAGAGGTACCCCCTGCATAAGCCAGACTCCATCACCAGGTACGTGACAGGTGTAGACAGGAGTGCGTTGGTGCACTCATGCACGGAGAGAAGGGTCGTACAGGCTGGGTCATTAACTGGCGGACTGTGAGGTACAAAGGGGTCAGGCAGAAGAAGGGTCAAGTCCAAGCAAAGTTCGTTAACAGGCTGTCGGTGCGGTACAAGGGAGCAAGCAGAAGGATGGTCGGTTCGAGCTGGGTCGTTAACAGGCAGGCAGGCAGAAGTACAGGAGGATCAGGCAGGAGAGTAGTCGTAGGTAATATAGAGGTAGGTGCAGGCAGAAATCAGCAGGGTCAGGCTAGCCGGGTCGCAGGAACAGGAAATCAGGATACAGGTTGCTCAGACACACACACTATACGCTGTAGATTAGAAAGCATGTTCTGCAGGGTGCACACTGCTTAAATAGAGCCACCCGGCACCGCCTCCTCTGGGAGTGTGAGGAAACCACAACAAACTGCAGACAAGTCCTGAGCACAGTGTTCTCCTAACAATTGGTTTCGATCTCTTTGTTCAATCCATGGGGCGCAAGAGTATTTAATTTGAAAATCCAGAATGCTTCCTTCTTGCACAGTAATGCAAATTTATCATTGAATGTTAGGGACCTGTCTGCAATTTTTTCAATCACCAATCAAAGCATCTGAAGTCATGGTTATGGTGGATAAGGAAATGGCGAGGTACACTCTGTTGGTCGTCGCCTTTGTGTATTAGTCTTCTGTGTTCCCCTATCCTTTTGCGGAGAGGGAGAATGGTTTGACCAACATAGAGTAAGTTGCAGGGGCATTTTAGGACATAAATTTTGAAGTCCGAGGAGCATGTAATACATTTTCTGATGTGGAACTCATGACCTTTGGAATCACACACAATGGTCTTTCCATGTGTTATAAACTGACATGTCAGACAGGTTCGTTTCCGACACTGAAAAATACCCGTTCTATTGTCAAAAAAAGAGCGTACATTTCCAGATCTGGTGTCACCAGTCAGTTTTACCTTACTTTGGGCCAGGATGTTTTTTTAAGGTTTTGGCTTTCCTGAAGGTGATTTCTGGGACATCAGGTATTACTTCATTAAGTTTGAATCCAATTTCAGGATCTTCCAGTGGTTGCGGATTATTTGGGAGATTTTTTTGTGTTGATCATTAAATCCGGTGATGAATCTAATGCCGGCTTGACCTTGGTTTCTGTGTTTAACTGGTCCTGTTTCCTGGGTCAGGTGTTTCTTAAAGGCTTCCTCTACGAGGGATTTTGGGAACCCCTTTTCCAAGAATTTGGTGGTCAGCAGTTTATCCTGGTCTATGTAGTCTTGTTGTTTGGTGCAATTTCGTCTTATCCGTAACACCTGACCCAGGCACAAAACATGTCGTCACTGTGACTGTGTTTTTAATGCTTTTAAGGTGTGATGCTCTTAACCTAGAATAAATTAACTTATTATTACTCCTTGGTTTCTTTTCCTTTAAGACTATCATCAGCTCACTACTATATGGCTGTCTCAAGCGCTTAAGTGTATCCGTTGTCACTCTCACTCACTCCCCCAGGAGTCTTCACAGAGCTGCTGAGACAGTCATTTATTCCTTGTCCTTATTGTGTTAGGCCCCCTGTGCATAGAAGCGCCGGATTACTAGCATTAACACACTGAACTATACTGCGTTAAATTGAAGGTAACGCACTGAGATATACGGCGTTAAGCTTAATACTTTTAGAGTGTGGGGCGGGACTAAGAGCACTGAGCCATGACTGGATAGAGTCATCATGACAGCGTCCAATCATGGCTCTGACAGTGCTCTGTGCCCTGATTGGGCAAAGCTTTCTTTGCTTCAGCCAATCAGGGCTTTCAATGCACTGTGTGGTGATGCAGTGCACTGTGGTATTTCGGCGGACTGAATAAACAGTCAAACACCCAGATAATTTGGATGTTCGGCGAACAGCCAATGTTCAGCCTGAACTCATGTTCGGCCTGAACCGTTCGCCCATCCCTACTGTCTGCCCATACCTCTGATACAGGCAGACGGTTACACTCTGAAAGGAAGACTCAATGAACTACTAAATCACTCAATAGCACCCTGGTAAAGGCTGCCAGTACTTGTAGTTTTCACATTCACAGAACAAATGAATGAATGACTCATGTGGGTGGGCAGAGCCCTGCACAGCCTTTTTTTAGATTAGATGGGGGCCGGTGTATCTAACATGTTACATCCTAAATATGGATGTAACAAAAAGGTTACAAAAGGTGAATTAACCCTTTAACGTTATAGAGAAATGCAGTTATATTAAAAGAGATGTATGAGTTTTTTTAAGAATCTTACCTAGGTGGATTCAGCATTGGTCCGATGCTGTATCTGTACCCCGGCACCTCTAACACTGAGAACCAACCAATCAAACACCGCTCCCTGAGCAGAGAGCTGCTATCAGCAGCTCTCTTTCCTGCCCCCCCCCCCCACCGTGCTCACTGGAGTACTGGGCTGTGGAGGGGGCAGGAGCGGCTGGCTCAGGCTCTCAGCGTTTCCCTGAGAGGCTGAGCCGGAGTACCAGTCCAGGCAAGTTGGCGGATCCTGATTTCATTATCGCGCTCTTGCCAGAGCCTGGACCGGCCCTGTGACGTTAGCCGGCAGCGGCCTTCAGCCCGCTGTCTGTTGAAAGTGGCTCACAGGAGTGAAGTTCGCTCTGCACAGGAGAAGTACAGCCAAATGAGCTTTGGCTGTACTTCTCCTTTAAAGGGAAACAGAGGCTTGAATATAATTAATCAATAATGATCAGGCTGCTGCTGGAAATATGGAGCCTCTACAAAGTTTAGGGGCAGGGAGCCAAGGCAGGCTTTGTTTCCCATTTGTCTAACCTTAGTTTTCTTTACAAACGTTTTTATTTAGAGGAAAACTTGGTGGTACAAGAGCATATTACATAAAACAATTAATTGTTCAGATAAACTGTTGTATACATGTAATAACAGCATTTTTATAATAACTTTTCTGTTTAGTTTTCATTGAAGTGAAGTTAGACACTGGGAATATGTTTTGTAGGTAAAAGAGAAAGGAGATCTGTAGGATGCTTAAGACTAGAGGATCCTGAAGCATTAACTTTTGGGTACAGCTGGGTGCCATGTTCCCACTATGCTTCCATCATTCAGTCACTATTAAAATGTATTTTTAGTTAAAGTCAGGGTTACATTTTTACCTTAGCAGTGCAGCTTACAAATGATGCCCTTATCAACAAGACATATGGCTGTTTCTATGTCATTATTGTAGAACATAGCAATTTAAAACGGTTATCCAAGCCAGCAAATGCCTAAAAATTCTAGTCATTACACACTCAAATATAGATATTACTCCACTTTTCTGAAGAGAGATAATGACTTTGCCAGGATGACCATTCAGAAGATGAACGACCATGGCAAAGCATGAACCATGTGTCTCTGTATGCAAGATTAAGATTTCAGCTGTGACGTTACACCTCATCTATCTAAAATAGTGTATTAGCTGCTAAGGGCACAGGGGAAAGGAAGGCAATCATGTTCACTATCATTTGTTATAATGTTTGTCATCTACAGTCCAACTACAGATTCCCCAACACATTGTACACTATGTATTTTCCATAGATGTAGCCAGGGAAAATGTCTTTATGACTATTTTCATAATGCAATGCTTTAAAGATTGATTGGAAAGTACAATAAAAATAACCATGATATTTATTTTTGTTCAATGCAAGCAACTCTTAAAACATATCTCCATTATATGCCATTAAAGAGAAATATACAATTAAAGAGAAACTCTGAGCAACAAGGAAATCACTTAGTGATCTGTTATCTGGGAAACTTTACAACTAAAATTACAAAGTTCTCCTAATGTGTGTTTATATGCAGCATATAGATTTGGTGGAAATTTTCCTAAAGATGAGACTACCCAGAAGACTTAGCAGGCCACATATACCTATGACTTTAAAATCACGTATTTAAGTAATACAAAATGTCTCTAAGTATAGCCTTCTTAAGTTATAGTGTTGCTCTTTGTGATTTGGTAAGCATTCACCAACAAGTTATTCAATTAAAGTGGTCGTCAACTGGTGACAACCACTTTAACCTACAGGTAAGCCTATAATAAGGCTTACCTGTAGGTGCCCTGCATATCTCCCAAACCTGCACGGTTCAGGAGATATGCAGTGTACTAGCATTGCTGACGTCATTTCGCCACATGCGCAGTGAAGAAACGGGCTCCGTGCTCATAGAAGAGCGAGAACTGAGCCGTCAGTTGTCACATGTAGTTCTCAGGCTTAGAGCCGGCAGGGGACCGATGTTACAGCAGGGAGGTGAGTATAGATGTTTGGGTGTTTTTTAATCCCACACTCCTTTAAATTATGTAAATTAATTGCAATTAACCAATTATTTAAACAAATAATTGCGAATAGAGTTCTTTCAAGAAATAGTATATGCAATGCAATTCCTGAAATGTCCCAGTTTGTATGACATCCTGTATGACATCCTGGGCCCTAAGGATGGCACTTGATCTACACAGATATCAGATATCAATTACCCATTGATGTCTTTCAGCCTAATAAGGGTTCATGCACACAGGACATTTAAAAAAACGTTATAAAAATGCCAGTAGCGTTTTTGAGCATTTTTACATGAGCTTTTTTGAGCGTATTTGAGCATTTTTAAGCGCTTGTGTTTTTGAGTGTTTCTTTTTTTCAATTGATCAAAAACGTCCAAAAACTCTGGTGAGCCGCATTTTTGAGCGTTTGAGAATTTTTACAGCTGAAAAATTCCTCTCAGAACCCACTAGTCTTAGGTTTTTTTTACAGCGTAAAAACGCCCCTGCCCAAAACAGTTAGATAAATGGTGCACTAATTGAAGGGGCCAAAGGAACCTTCTTCCCAGAATTTTATGAGAAAAAAATGGTACTGGGAGGAGGAGATTTTAATGGTGCCACAAATTACCAACAAAGTATAGAAAAATAGAAAATTCTTTATGTAGCCATGTGCTCCCTTGAGAGTGGCTGGTAGTAGTGGTTCACCTTATAGCTGCCCTTAATCACACCATATTTCACACATCCAGAGACACTGACCAGGCTGGCTCTTGTTTTTGTTGTCTTATTTAGGGGAAATAACTTGGATGGGGATAAGGGATGACTGTGGGATGCCCAAAGAATTATAGTACACAAAGTCCATATACAATCCTGTATATGCACACTTCAGTGCAGACTGTTACTCCTCACAACTCTCCGGCACTCAGCTTGCTCACCGTTTCT
>BLSH010194478.1:55458-71510 GCA_018402905.1 Glandirana rugosa
GCAGGGTTTCCCGTATTCTACTGGTAGGCGAACCGGTTGACCTACCGGTAGTTTAGCCCGGTCTACTGTTACCTCTGGGTTGGTCTGGGGAGCTGTGGCCCACAGGTCTGGAACGCTGTAGAACGAGCAGCAGTTCAATGCAGGAGTCTCTGGGTTTAAATAGGCGCCGTTTGGCGCCGTTTCCGGCGCGTGCGCGCACAGGCAGGCACGCATGCACTGGAGCGCGCGAACGCGCATGGGAGTGCGCGCACCACCGCGGAAACGGCCAGAATTGCTGGCAACAAGTTATTCTTCCAACAACCCGTCTATGTTGGGGCTGTGTGCCCGGAGCCAAGGCAGCCCCAGGATGATGGGGAACAGGGGTGATGATATGACATCAACAATAAGAAGCTCCTGGTGCCCTTCGGTGGTGTATACGGGATCTGGTTGGGTCTCCATTGTCATCTGGCCCGATTTGATGGCCATCCAGTTGGCCAAGCGGATGGTCATCTTATGCCCTTTGGGACGCAGGGTCACCTGGTGTAGCATAGCAAAAGCCTGGTCCACAAAGCAGCTACACACCCCTGAATCAATGATTGCTGGCACTTGGATGGTCCCTCCAGGCAACTGTAAAGAGATAAGGAGAGTCAGGTGAGACGTATTGTGACTGGCAGATGTAGTCTTCGTGTTGACCTGATGATGCCACTTACCGGCTTTGGCAGGGCAGGTCCTCACCATGTGTCCGGGTTCATTGCAATACAGGCACAGGCTGAGCGCCCGGCATCGCTGTCTCTCCTCTGGAGTGAGGGATGGGCGCAAGAGGCCGATCTGCATGGGCTCGGGCATTTCTTTTGGCGCGGATGGCGCTGGTGTGGGAGCCCGGGGCATCATCCAGGTTAGGCGGGGTCCCGTAGGGATGCCTGCGGCTCGTTCGGCTCGGCGTTCCCTAAGCCTCCAGACAATTTGAATGGCCAGGTTAATCAAGGCTTCCAGGGTGCCGGGCACCTGACACGGACAAGCTCATCCTTTAAGGACTCGGCGAGTCCTAGGCGGAACTGGTAGCAGAATGCTGCGCCGTTCCACACAGTGTCAGCACTCCAACGCCGGAACTCTGCCACGTAGTCCTCTGTGGTGTGCCGGCCCTGCCGCAGGGTATGTAAGGTGGCCTCAGCGGTGGCTGCAAGATGGGGATCCTGGTACAACCGGGTCATGGCATCAAAGATATCCTGTAGGATAGCCACTTCAGGTGCACATTGTTCCCAGAGTTGGTGAGCCCATGCCTGGGGTTCGCCTTGCAGCAGAGAGATCACCAGGCCCACCTTGGTGGCTTCCAGAGAGAAGGTGCATGGCTGTAGGCAAAAGTACAACTCGCAGGAGCTGCGGAAGGCCCGGAACTTGCTCCGATCCCCCGCAAACTTGTCGGGTAGGGGGACCTTAGGCTCCGCTGGCAGCGCCACAATGGTGCGGCCGGCTGCAGCTCCACTTCCGGGTGCAGATGGAGCGGCGAGTTCCCGCACTTCTCGTACTTGTTCCTGCAGCTGGGTGTAGCCATCCTGCAAGTTCTTTATGGCTTGTGTGAGCCTGGCTAAGTGGACACACAGTTCATCCAGGGGAGAGGGTGTTCCCTGTGCAGACTCGGACATGGCTGCCCCTTACTGTCACGGTCCTGGTGGTGGAGTCTGTCTTATGCAGGGAACAACCGCTCTTACACACCCGATTCGGGGACCCCTGGTAGAATAGACAGAAAGTCCCGGAGTGCGGGATGGCACGAGGGCAGGATGGTCACTGATGGTGATGTGAAGCTCCAGGTGGTCACTCAGGCAGATGGATGGTCGTGCAGGTTGGGTCGGCAACTGGCGGGCAGATGAGGCACAAAAGGGTCAGGCAGAGTGGTCAAAGTCCAGGCAGGGTTCGTTAACAGATGGGCGGCAAGGTACAGAGGGGTCAGGCAAATGGATGGTCGTGGATTCGGGGGCCGGTGCCGGCAGATAGGCAGCAGGTCAGATCAAGCCAGGTCGGGTCACGGAAGCAGGAACAACACTGGAACAGGTCTCAGGGAACAGAGGCTCACAGGTACTCAGACGCTGTAGAACAGACAGCACTTGCTGACAGGCTCACTAAGCTCAAATAGTCCCGTTTGGCGCCGTTTCCGGCGCTTTTTGCACACGGCAAAAAGGTGCACAAAGGCAGTCTTTTCCTAACACTTAATGTGACTAAACCAATGCAGACCACTTTGCAGGTGTGAAGACAGGTGGAATCCCTGATAACTGTTGAGGGTTGAGGGAGCGCTGTCACCTCATACCCCACTTTGGGGTAACCCCCCGGCTGTGTCATTGCCAGACCCGGCCTTGTGGGTGCATGGGATAAAAACTTTGTAGGATATCATCTTTTGTGGCCAACTGCTAATATTTAAAAGTCACTATCACTTACCCAACAGAATGTATTTTCGATATCGGCAGCTCAGTCATGCAGCTCAATCCCAATTTTCTTTTCCACTGCTACTGGCATCCCATGTGATTGAAAGTTTATTGATAAATGATCAACTTGAGAAACCATTGTCCTCTTTATACCAGTGCTTGGCTCAATCAAATACATATAAAGTCTCCCACCTGTATGATGCGTGGCAGTGTGATCTCTCTACCTTAACAGGTGGGGACTGGGAAGAAGGCATACAGCAATATCTTCCACTCATGATCTCTGCCAGGGATAGGTGGATACAACTCAAATTTTTGTGTACTATTCCCCACAGAGCCTTTCTATTATCTACCCTTTGTTGGACCCCACTTGTCCCAAATGCAGAGTGGAAATAGGTACATTCATAAACATGGTTTGTGTAGTGATGTAGTAGTGGATGGATGAATGTAATTATTATTTAGTTATAATCATTGTAGTTGTTCCCACAGCAATCAATCGGTTCTTCCAGAGAGTAGCAGTTATTGAAACTTCAGACAGAGCAAAGTCCATCAAGAGATGATAAAATAAGTATGAAGAATATTGATGACAGGAATAGTGCAACATTAAGACGCCTTAAGAGTACCCAGTTTTCCTGTCATACTTTAGCTAAAACAGGCTCCCCTCTTATATACCTTTCCTCCCCCCCATGGGCGTCTAAGAGTGAGAAATTTAATTGGCCAATTTTATTAGGCCTTTTTATCTACTTTTGTCTTGAAAGAGTGACAGATAACGACCCTAAGCCGTCAACAGCTGTAGTCATAAACTCCTAGTGGCCTTTTATTAACATTAACATATCACTGAGCCGTTATCTGTCCCTTTGATACGTAGAGAACAGCTGGTTTGGTCAGTCTATTCTTTAATCAAACCCCCCACCCCCTTTGAAACGCCTAATTAGATAACCAGTCCCGAATACCAATGTGGCCTTGCACAACCATTAACATCCTTTAGATGTATAAATTGAATTTGTCAACTGCCTGTCCCAATGCATACACAATATATGAATACACATAATACAATATAAACATGTGCACATACATACACACACACATATATATATATATATATCTATATATATATATAAAGACACAAGTCCATCTAGTTCAACCAAAAAAAAATAGAAAAATGATATATAACTATACAATCCCATATAAAATCCTTCACCCACAGTTGATCCAGAGGAAGGCAAAAAACCCCAGCAAAGCATGATATAATTTGCTATAGCAGGGGAAAAAATCCTTCCTGATCCCCCGCGAGGCAATGGGATTCTCCCTGGATCAACTTTACCTAAAAATGTTAGTATCCGGTTATATTATTTACATTAATGATAGAATCCAGGCCTTTTTTAAAGCAATTTACTGTGCTGGCCAAAACCACCTCTGGAGGGAGTCTACTTCACATTTTCACAGCTCTAACTGTGAAGAAACTTTTCCGTATTTGGAGATGAAATTTTTTTTCCTCTAGACGTAAAGCGTGCCCCCTTGTCCTTTGTGATGACCTTAAAGTTAATAACTCAACACCAAGTGCACTATATGGACCACTTATGTATTTGTACATGTTGATCATATCCCCCCTTAATTTCCTCTTCTCAAGAGAGAAATTCAGTTCTTCTAATCTTTCCTCATAGCTAAGCTCCTCCATGCCTCTTATTAGTTTGGTTGCCCTTCTCTGCACTTTCTCCAGTTCCCTGATATCCTTTTTGAGAACTGGTGCCCAAAACTTAACTGCATATTCCAGATTAGGTCTTACTAATGATTTGTACAGGGGCAAAGTGGTGTCTCTATCTCTGGAGTCCATACCTCTCTTAATAAAAGAAAGGATTTTGCTTGCTTTGAAAACCGCAGCTTGGCATTGCATACCATTATTAAGCTTATGATCTACCAAAACCCCCAGGCCCTTCTCCACTATGGATTCCCCCAGTTGTACCCTCCTAGTATGTATGATTCATGCATATTCTTAGCCCCCAAATGCATAACTTTACATTTATCAACATGAAATGTGCGGCGGTCAATCTGTATGGTCAAGTTAGTCAAGGCGTTCAGGGATCGGGGGGCACCCACATGGGCCAACTCATCCTTCAGTGGCTCTGAGAGGCCCAGCCTGAACTGATGGCAGAGCGCCACTTCATCCCAGGCCGTATCAGCACTCCAGCGCCGGAACTCCACCACATAATCCTCTGCCATATGGTGGCCCTGCTGGAGTGTGTGGATGGAGGGTGGTCTCCGCAGTAGCAGTCTGGTGGGGGTCCTCATAGAGCTGGGCCATAGCCTGGAAGAAGAGGGTAAGGTTGGCGGTTTCTGGCGCCTGTTGCTCCAATAGCCAGTGGGCCCAGACCTGGGGGCCATTGCATAGCAAGGAGATGACCATCCCCACCTTGGTGGAATCCAGGGAAAAGGTGCGTGGTTGCAGGGCAAAATAGAGCTCACAGGCGCTACGCAATGCCTGAAACTTCCTACGGTCTCCTGTAAAGCGTTCAGGCAGAGGCACCTCGGGCTCACTGGGCAAGGTTACTATGGCGCTGGCAGCTGGCTGGCTGGAACATGAAGAAGCTGGCAGGGAAAGCTCCAGGACC
The DNA here is from genome assembly GCA_018402905.1 of Glandirana rugosa. NCBI lineage: Eukaryota > Metazoa > Chordata > Amphibia > Anura > Ranidae > Glandirana > Glandirana rugosa. The sequence continues at coordinate 60,461 of BLSH010194478.1, forward strand.
CTGTTTTCCAACTGAGTGTACCCACTTTGCAAGTCCTTTACCGCTTCGGTGAGCCCTGTGAGATGCAGGCTTAGGTCATACATCCGAGAGGGCCACTGCGCAGACTCGGACGGGCTGTCCGCTGCTGTCACGTACCTGGTGGTAGAGTCTGACTTATGCAGTAGGCAACCTCTCTTACGGCCCTAGTTCCAGAACCCCTGGTAGAGCAGACAGGGAGCGCTGGAGCACAGGGGAGCACGAGGGCTGGATTAGACACAGATGATGGTGTGATGTCTTCCAGAAGTCCGTGCAAGACTGAAGAGTAGTGGTGCAGGCCGGGTCAGTAACGTGTAGGGCATTGTCATTGTAACAGGTTATTTCTCTCACATGGCATATGCATTCCTCAAATTACACCCCAAAACACATTCTACTACTCCTCCTGAGTATGGTGATACCACATGTGTGGGACATTTTTACAGCCGGGCCACATAGAGAGGCCCAACATTGAACTAGCACCTTCAGGCGTTTTAGAAGCATAAATTACACATCTCATTTCTCAACCTATTACACTCTTGAAGGCCCTGGAGCACCAGGAAAATGGAAACGCCCACAAAAATTACTCCATTTTTGAAAGCTAACACCCCAACGTATATTCTATGAGGCATAATGAGTCTTTTGAAGGGTTCATTTTTTTCCAGAAGTTTTTGGAAAATGTGGGAAAAAAATGAAAACGCATTTTTTATTTTACATAAATATGTCTTTTTATAACATATTTCCAACACATAGCATGTACATAGCAAAAATGACACCCCATAATACATTCTGCTACTCCTCCTGAGTATGACAATACCACATGTGTGAGACTTTTACACAGCTTGGCCACATACAGAGGCCCAACATTGAACTAGCACCTTTGTGCGTTTTAGAAGCATAAATTACACATCTCATTTCTCAACCACCTATTATAAATCTGAAGGCCCTGGAGCACCAGGACAATGGAAACGCCCACAAAATGACCCCATTTTGGAAAGCTAACATCCCAACATATAATCTATGAGGCATAATGAGCCTTTTGAAGGGTTCATTTTTTTCCAGAAGTTTTTGGAAAATGTGGGGAAAAAATGAAAACGCTTTTTTTTACACAAAGTTGTCCATTTGTAAGATATTTCCAACAGATATCATGTACATGGCAAAAATGACACACCAAAATACATTCTGCTACTCCTCCTGAGTATGGCGATACCACACGTGTGAAACTTTTACACAGCCTGGCTACATACAGAGGCCCAACATGCAAGGAACACCGTCAGGTGTTCTAGGGACACATAGGATGCACATACTAAGAATTACACCCCAAAATACATTCTGCTGAGTAAAGGGTAAACAAAAGATTACCTGTGGTTTTAGTAGTGCAGCTGTCCACAGGAGGATAGCACTGGTCCAGGCAGCAAGCAGGGACTTGGTCAGCTACAGTGAACACAATTGTCCAAGCAACCGACATTGAATGCAATTGTCCAGGCAACAGGCAGGAATACTGTCCATAGTACAGGCAACAGGCAGGGATACTGTCCATATAAAGTCCAGGGTCAGTGCAGGCAGAGATATTGTCAACAGTGCCAAAATATTGGTCCTGGTAGTAGGACAGTGAATGCAATTGTCCAGGCAACAGGCATGAATACTGTCCATAGTCAGTACAGGCAGCAGGCAAGGATACTGTCCATATACAGTCCAAGGTCAGTGCAGGCAGAGATATTGTCAGTAGGGCCTCGGTCAGGACAGAATGGGGACAGGGGTAGAGGCTTCTCCCTCCCAAATCTCTTGGAAGCCTCCGAGTCTCCAGAACCTAATCTGGGAGAGAGAAAACAAAAAAAATGTTTTCTTCAGCCAGAAAAACAATTCTGGAGCCCCTCACATATGTGAGACCCCTGTGTTGTGAATCCTACTACTCCAGTTGCAGGGTATAAGAGCAATCCAAGAGGCAGGCAAAAAACGTGGTCAAACAATCCAGGGTCAGTTCCAGATCAGGCAGAGGTATGTACAGAATCGATAGGCAGAAGCATGGTCGAATAACAAGCCAGGGTCAGTTCTGGAGCAGGCAGAGGTATGTACAAAAGTGGCAGTGGGCGTGGCCTGAAGCAGCATGGCGTAGGGAGTCTTGACCAAGAGCTCCTCCGAGCATTACTCCTGAACAGCGATATCCTGCGATCATCCCATCCAGTTTTGGCTTTTCAACTCACCCCTGCGACCCGCACACTCAGCTGATCGGGATGTCTCCTCCAAATCGGGCATCTGAGGCACTCCAGAAGCTGGACAGGTTTCGCCATAAGGAGAGGGAGACGGCAGGGGGAAAATGGCACCGAGGCCCCCATGACATCAGGTCCTCACGCAGATACAGACAGGGTTCTTGAGGCCATCTCTCACTGTCAATCTACCCTCACCTCAAAGATTGATGAGGTGAAAATAGACATCTCCCTGCTGTGCCGGGACTTGCAGAAAGTACAGGAGCGTGTGTCAGAGACGGAGCGCCGCATCAGCCAGGTGGAAGATGACATCCCTCCACTACAGCACTCCACCGAGCAGCTCCAGCACCAGCTCCACACCCTGGTGCAAAAGCAGGACGACATGGAGAACCGGCTGAGACGCTGCAACCTCTGTTTCGTTGGCCTGCCAGAAGGCGCAGAGGGTACAGATCCCCCCACTTTTCTGGAGCAACTTCTGATCACTACCTACGGGAGGGAGGCCTTCTCCACCACGTTCGTTATAGAACAAGCTCACCGCATGGCTGCCAAACCTCCTCCTAGTGGCGCGCCACCCCGCACCTTCATTTCTAAGCTCCTGAACTACAGGGATCGAGATGCGGTGCTCCGGCTTACACGCATGAAGGGTAACATACCGTTCCGCAGTGTCCATGTGTCGGTATACCCAGATTTTTCAGTGGAGGTCCAGCGCAGATGGGCTCAGTTTGTGGAGGCCAAGCAAAATCCCTGCGTCAAGAATCTGAAGTACGCAATGCTGTATCCCACTAGATTGAGGGTCGTGGGGGACGACCGAGTACACTTTTTTGAAGACCCTGAGTCAGTCATCGCCTGGCTGGAGCGCCAAGATGCTGCGCACAGACCCCCATCGTGATCTGCGCCTGCTTATGGGCCGCATCATATGCGCCAAACTGCTTGTGGATGCTGCTCAGGCCCAACCACCTGCATCTAACTGTGAGTTTGTTTTTTGCCAGCACCACACCAGCCCTTTCTCTGAACTGCCAAACAATGGAACATTTCCTATACGAACCTTGCCCCATGAGTGTTATTCCCCCTCCTTTCATTCTGTGCCCGGCTTTGGGGACAGCGGGGGCACCCTGATCCCCTCGTTAGTCTTTCACATACACTCTGTGTTATATGCCACAGACAGACAGCTCTATAATTGAGCCCCCTACACTAGTGTATGTTCTACAGAGAATGTTCATCCCCAGCTGCATTGTTGTAGTGTGGCAACCCTGTTTTGTTATTACTATTTGCACCGTTACACAAGTCAAGTTTCCCTGGCCAGCACTTCTCCACAGATTGCACTGTGTAACTAGGGGATGGCTGTTTTTCTGCTGGACCAGAGACTGTTCAATATGGATCCTTACATTGAACCCTTTCTTTGCTATTTCTTGCTTCTTCTTTTTTTTCGAGTTAAGGTTCTGCTCTGGGAGTTTCTGGAGCGCTTTAAACTGCACCTACAGTCTATGTTATGTGAAGAGGCTTTTATACAGTCACTATTCTCTGCACCGCAATAAGTGTCATGCAAACCTGGGTGTATAGGCCTTGCAGAGATGGGGTTACCATTCTGGTTTGCCTTGTGTATGTGGAGATGGTGCCTGGGGACAGGGGGCTACCGACTGGCTGCGCCCCGCGCCCCCATGCTGGGTTCATTGTTTCTGTTGCTCTGCTCCTGGGTGTCCGTCCGCCCTTATTACCTATATCCACCTCAGCATGGCCCTGGTCAGACTGGTGACGTGGAATATCAGGGGATTACAGGCTAGACCCAAACGCACTGCTGTCCTTTCCCATATTAAATCATTGCGGGCGGACATAATTGTATTGCTAGAAATGCATCTGACTGGTCAATTGCAGCTCACTTTAAAGAAGCCGTGGGTGGGTTGGGTGTACCAGGCTCCATATAGCCCACACTCTAGGGGCATGGCGGTCCTTATTGCTAAACATGTGCAATTTCAGCTACTAACACTAGGGATAGACCCCCAGAGCAGATTTATTTTCATGCACGCAATGGTAAATGGGCTGGAGATCCTGTTGCTTGCCTATTATGTTCCTCCCCCCTTCCAATTTCATATTATCAATGACAGGCTAGATTTCATGGCACTATACCCTGTTGTCCCTGCTATCTGGATGGGGGACTTTAACATGCTGGTGGACCCTACTATGGACAGACTGCCCCGAGACACCCCTGGTGCTGATCCGCCGGGCCTCACAGCTCGGGTGAGGTCATACACGAGTTCGCACTGGTGGACACTTGGAGACATAAATCCCCCTCCTCCCGGGCATACTCGTGTTTCTCCACATCCCACTCCACCATTTCGCAAATAGATTACATCTTTATCTCCTCCTCACTTCTACCGCGGCTGCTGGAGGCGGGATTTGGATCTCGAGTGTTATCGGATTATTCGCTCTACTGGATAACACTTGACCTACAGACCCCCCACTCATCCCAGAATTGGAAGCTAAACCTCTTCTGGTTGTCTGTCCTACCCAACATGGACACAATACATGATGAATGGGCGTTCTTTTTTAGGACTAACTAGGGTTCTGCACCACTGGGAACAATATGGGAGACCTTTAAGCTACATGTAAAACTAACCCTAGCCACGCACATCTCTCGCTACAAGAATTCCTCTAAATTGGCACTACAGCAGGCGGAGGCCCACCTGGACTCCCTGGAGCGTGCTTACCAATTAGACCCTTCTCCTGACAATATCTCCTCCATGAGGGCACAAAACCATCTGGTTAACCATTTATACTTTGACAAAGTTAAACGTCACATATTCTTTTCCAAACAGCGCACCTACAAACACGGAGAGCGAGCTGGTAGACTTTTGGCTTACCTTGCCCATCTAGACCACAGACCACCGGTGGTGGTGTCTCTTGCCGATCCCTCGGGACGGCGGATCACTGACCCAACACAGGTGGCCAGTACATTCCGCACATTCTTCGCTGCACTGTATACCTCCACGTCCCAATGGGCGCAGGAAGAGCTGACCTCCTTTCTACACCCTGTCCATTTCCCCTAATTGACCCAGGCCCAGATGCAAACACTTGAGGCCCCAATCTCCTTAGATGACATTGAAGAGGCCATTACGCAAATGGCCACGTCCAAGGCCCCGGCGCAGATGGCCTTCCAATAGAATTTTATACTCAATTTAGGACCCTGTTAAAAACTTCATAAACTTTACAAACACATTTTTGACACTTCTGCACTCCCTGACTCCATGAAGGAGGCATTGATTGTCCTATTACCCAAACCAGGAAAAGACCCTTCCCTCCCTGAGTCATACCGGCCAATATCTCTTCTACAATCGGATGTGAAAATTCTTGCTAAAGCCCTGGCACTTCGTTTAAATAAGGTTATTCTCGCCCTGATACACCCAGATCAAGTAGGCTTTATGCCCAACAAAAATACTGCATTCAATCTCAGATGCCTTTCTCTCAATCTGCAAGCTACCTACGAGTCCACGGGATCAAGTGTTGTGGTCAGCCTGGATGCGGCTAAGGCATTCGACTCCGTTGAATGGACATACCTTTGGGAATGCCTCCACAGATATGGCTTTGGCCCCAATTTCATAAAATGGATCCAACTACTACATCAGTCCCCCGTAGCTAAAGTCCTGGCAAATGGCAAAACGTCTGACCCCTTCCCACTAAACAGAGGCACAGGCCAGGGATGCCCATTATCCCCTTTGTTGTACGCCCTCGCCGTTGAACCACTGGCGATAGCCATTAGGGCTCATCCACAGATCAGAGGCCTGCGTTCAGGTCCTCTGACTGAAACCATCAGCTTGTACGCTGATGATATGCTATTGTACTTGGAAGATGCTGGCCCCTCCCTCATGGCGGCCCTGGAGCTTATTAAACGCTTTGGAACGTTCTCGAATCTACAGATTACCTGGGACAAATCCCAGATATTGCCTTTGGACCCGGATGCCCCCAGTGCTGCACAGGCCGTTCTCCCGCTGTCGCGGGTGAATCAAATTAAATATCTGGGTTTCCTCATTACTCGTTCCCCCCTGAATATACAAGGCTAAATATCAAATCCCTCTATAGGCTAATTAAGACCAAAACACAGACATGGGCCTGCCTCCCCCTCGGGGTCATGGGAAGCATCAACTTTATAAAAATGATACTGCTTCCCAAACTCCTTGACGATTTTTGGCATGCCCCAGCGTATTTGCCCCTTCGCATATTTAAAACCATGGACTCCATTCTTAATTCCTTCGTATGGGGTAACTCCTGGCATAAATTAATTTGGCAAGCTTTGAAAAACCAGACAGACCTGGGGGGTGTTGCCCTCCCAGACCTGGCTACCTATTATTTGGCCACCCAGCTCTCTCATTTTTTCCACTTAGACAAGCTCAGGTATCCCCACAGGCATCACGCACCCGTTTCACATTTTACTTAGTGGTACACGAACATTGATGATGCTCGGGGGCCGCAGTGGCCTGCTGTATCACCACTATAAAATTTGGGACCTGACACTGACTAAATTGAAGGCTTCCCCCATACATGCACACTCACCACTATGGGGCAATACAAACCTCCCAGAACTGCTCCTTTTACCAGACAGAGATATGTGGATTGAGAGGGGAATTGTATACCTGTCGCAGGTGCAATGAAAGTGGAGTCAAATCATTCCAAGAGCTTAAGTCGACCTTCAATTTGCCCAACGCTATGTTCTTAGATTTCCTCCAGCTCCGCCATGCACTCCAATGCCAGTTCCCCTAACGAAAACCGGACTTGACGCATCTGTATTTGGTTGAGGTCTGTCTGGGTGCGGATTCTAAGAATTTGACTTCTATCTGCTACACAGCTCTCCATACGCCAGCAGCAACAGGCCTAGCTTATAAATGAAAAGATAAATGGGTGGCGGATGTGGGTGAGCTGGAGGACGACGATTGGTCAGATGTGCTGGCATCCTGTACAAAGGTCTCCCCCAAACTTTCTGACAGACTCACACAATTATGCATCTTCCACAGGACATACCTTACCCCAGCCCGCATAGGCAAGTATAAACCTCAATACAATCTCTCCTGTCCTAGATGTGGTGATCGAGACAGTTCCTTCTACCATTTAATATGGTCATGTCCAACTCTTCAGGGCTACTGGACGCAAGTGACCCAATTTCTACTCGACAAAATGGGCTCCCCTCTAACATTGTGCCCTAGGCAATGTATTCTGGCACTGCTCCCCGACCAGGAAGAAAATAGACACCACCACACCTTCCTGCAGGAAACCCTACATGTAGCCAGGCTTCTGATAGCTAAAAATGGCTCAGACCTGACACGCCAACTCTTTGTGAGTGGATAGCGCTGGTTAATCAATCGTTACCCTATAAACAGGTGCTATATAAGCATAGAAACTGCCCGTCCAAATATCATAAAGTATGCGACAGGGGGTTGGACTAGTCACCCCCATTGAGACAGAACTGGAGCAGGAGTAGGGCATGGGTGACTCTATCCACGAATCTTACACCCAAATCTGTGTTAAAAACATTGCAGAGGTTACCAGTTGTGTTTCCTCTGATTGACACTGTATATCAGTATACGACCTCTTTAACGTATTTTTTGCATGGTGCTGCTTTGTAAAGTTGCGGGAGCATCTGTGTTACTCCCCCTTTGTATGTACCTGTTGTTTTTTTTTACAATAAAAAGATACTGTATTGAAAAAAAAAAGCGTCAGGCAAAGGCGTGGTCAAATAACAAGCCAGGGTCAGTTCAATAGCAAGCAGTGGCATAAGGGGTGCAACCTGGATGTCAGGAAAAGACTGTTCCCTAGCCTTTCCGCGGTGGTGCGCGTGCCTGTGCGCGTTCGAGCGCGCCCGTGCGCGTTCGCGCGCGCTCACGTGCGCGCGCACGCGCCGGAAACGGCGCCTGGCGGCTCTATTTCAGTCCGCAGAGCCTGGTGGCCAGTGCTGTCTGCTCTACAGCGTTTCCTACACCTGCGACCCCCCGGTGACTACTTCTGTGTGACTTCCTGTTCCTGTGACCCCGGCTTATCCCTCGGACCTGTTGATATCTGCCTGCATCTGACCCCGGCTTGTCTACGACCACCCGCTTGCCTGCTCCTCCTGTACTTCTGTTGCCAGCACGTTGCCGACCCTGCCTGAACCCGACCATCCGTTTGCCTGATCCCGTTGTACCGCACCGCCTGCCAGTTGCCAACTCGGACTGTACCACTATTCTCCCGTCTTGCACAAGCTACCTTGAACTTCTCCTTACCACCTGAAGATTGTCCAGCCCTCGTGCCCCCCTGTGCTCCAGAGCTCCCTGTTCCCACTATCAGGGGTTCTCGAACCAGGGCCGCAAGAGAGGTTGCCCTCGCATAAGCCAGACTCTACCACCAGGTACGTGACAGTGGATCATTTGTGATACAAGGCAAGAACTGGAATCTATGACCTGCATAAATAGCCTGGCACATCAGATGTGGCTTGGAAGCTGCCCAGCAACCTGGCCATGCCTTTCTTGTATGCAGCTGGTGGGGGTGCATAATTGCTTCTTGTTTGGTCAAGAACCTGTACCAGATATCAGAGTCCTGCATGTTTCCCAAATCTGTACATGGTGCAAAAAGCCGTGGCTGGCTACATTGCTCCATGAGTGGCTTGAATAAATAAAAATGTTTGCAAATAACCATGTATGTGACCTCTTTGTTCAAATTCCTAGACGTAAGCTGCGAATGCATCATGCAATCAGATTGCTGAATGTCTTTGTTTTTAAATGTACATTTAGCAAACACTGTAAGATGAAGATCAGGCAAATATTATTACTTGGATTGTGTAAGTTTAGTTCTGCTCAGCTGGGTAGTGTAGTGGTTAGCTCATCTACCTTCCACAGTTGGTTCCATGGGTTTGATTCCCAGGTGTCACCGGCTTCAAATTTACATTGTATGTTGAAAATGATGCTGATTAACAAGCTTTTTGGGGCTTCCATGCTATGAAGTTTGTAAATGTATGCAATGGTACATACATATTCAATATTATGGCGTGCTGCAGGTGTGTTCTTAAGGGGAACGCCATGCCTATAAGATCAAATAGTGACACCAGCAAACAGTAGTAAAGGTATTTTCTCAATATAATTGTGTTCAAATGACTTAAAATGACCCAGATGGTATCACCTACTGAAAGCTTGCATTCTACTCAGCAGCATATGCAGAAAATAGACAAACCGCTAATAGGTAATGCCACACCAGTATGAGCATGGTTGTTATGAGAATTGAAATGCCAAACCTTTATTAGCTCCAATTTAAATCAGGCAAATATTATTACTTGGATATTGTATGTTTAATTCCACTCAGCTGGGTAGTGTAGTGGTTAGCTCATCTACCTTTCACAGTTGGTTCCATGGGTTTGATTCCCAGGTATCACCTGCTTCAAAATTGGATGTTGAAAATGATACAGACACTGATTACCAACCTTTTTGGGGCTTCCATACTATGAAGTTTGTAAATGTATGCAATGGTACATACATATTCAATATTATGGGATGCTGTAGGTGTGTCCTTGATTTTAAGGGGAACGCCATGCCTAAGTCAAACCCCCAAAACGGTGTCAGGTCACACCCCCAGGCGCATAATAGGCCCTTTGGGTCTGGTAAGTATTTAAAGGAGAACCCCACGCTCAATTTAATTTGACAAAATGCATAAGGGCACCCCAAAATCCAAACCAGACCCCTCAGGTATAGTATGGATTTAAACGGCAACCCCACAGCAAGTCAACAAAAAACAGGCACAGGGGTCCTCCACAAAAACAAAACCAGACCCCAAAGCACCCTCCCCATGTTGAGGACATGTGACCTGGTAAGATTCAGAGGGGCGCACTCACCCGTCCCCACCCCCCCCTGCCATGCCAGGGCTGCATGCTCGGATAAGGGTTTGGTTTGGATTTTGGGGGACACCAACAACATTTTTTAACAATTTGGCGTGGGGTTCCCCTTAAAATCCATACCAGACCCGAAGGGCCTGGTATGGATTGGGGAGACCCCCAACGCAATGCTTTTTCAGTGATCTTTATCTATATTGCAGGGAACCAGCAATACATTACAGCCACGACCGATTTTAAATGACAATTTTTCCTTTACAAATGTCATTTTGCGGTGCCACTGTTCTAAACATCACTGAGATCCATACTAAGGGGACCCCCCAAGCACGATATTTAAGCACTTGCCGCCTGCCGCAGCGTGACGGTGGCAAAGTGGTTCGTTAACGCAAACCGCCCTCACCTGACGGCAGCTGCGATGACTAGCATTGTGAGCGTGTGCATGCTGCCGGAGGCACTCTCGCACGCTCACTGTGTTCTGGGGGGGGTCAGGGAGCGGGTAGGGTGGCCTCGATCGCCACTGGCTACCCGCAATGGCCCCTCTGCAGTGAAAGAACGGAGGTCCGTGTATGTAAACATGGATCTCCGTTCGGACAGAGGGGGAAGGGCGGTGATCACAGGCTTCCTGTATATGGAAGCCATGATCACTTCCCTCCCCCTGGCAACCCAGCCCCCATACAGTTAGAATTCCCCATAGGGAACACAGTTAACGCTCTCCAGGTTAACCCCTTCACTGCCAATGGCATTTCTACAGTAAGCAGTGCATTTTTAGACCACTGATCGATGTATAAATGCCAATGGTCCAAAAAACATGTCTAAATGTCCGACATGTCAATATTGCAGTGCCGCTAAAAATCGCAGATTGCTGCCATTACTAGAAAAAATTTAAAAATACAACTCCAGAAATTAATTTGCATCATCCCTAAACACAGCAACTTTTGCACAAACAAAACAATAAACGCCAATTGCAATTTTTTTTTAACAAAGATAGGAG
>BLSH010194478.1:82818-101059 GCA_018402905.1 Glandirana rugosa
TACGGGACGTTAGGAGCCACCTCCTTCCTGTACGTGGTTTGCCGATCGGCGGAGTCCGGGTAGGCGATGATGTAAACGGGTCACACGTCAATCGTTCTATATCACAGGGACGGACACGAATGACCAGGTGCATAGTCACCAATACGCCTGGAACGGTGTCTACCGCAACGCGTCACGTGTGAACTAGAGCAGGGGCTGAACAAACACGTCCCTTCCCTACTGAGCGGACCTTTTCATCACCACCGACCCTTGGTACATGACACCCTGTCGGTGGCGGTAGTCCAAAAATTTTGACAGGCACAGGTGGTCTACCTTACTGTCGTTGTCCGCCACCGTCCCCAAGCATTTCCACATGGTCCCATGGAAGCTTACAGCTCTCCATTTCCCAAACACTGGAGAGAAAGAGGAAGTACCCCCCTACCCACCCATGATCCCTGGCCCTGAATGCCAGCATTTCAAAATTCCTGCCTTTGAAATGCTGTCATTCCATCTGGTGGACACGGACAGTTTTAAAAACCTGATGGCGGTGGCTGTCCCACAGTACATGGTTCCCAGCCACCACTACTTTTCCAGGCGAGTCATCCCTTCCCTGCACAAACAAGTCGGGGACGAGATCAAGTGTGCACTGCGCAACGCCATCTGTGGCAAGGTCCGCATAACCACTGATACGTGGACCAGTAAGCACAGGCAGGGACACTATATCTTGCTAACTGCACACTGGGCAAATGTAGTAGCGGATGGGCCTGAGGCGGCTAGCCGTTTGGTGCATGTCCTTCCTCCACCGAGGATTGCAGGGCATTTCTCTTTGCCTCCTGTTGCCTCCTCCTACTGCGCTTCCTCCTCCTCTTCTACCGCCTCCTCATCCGCTCAGCGTAACACCTTCACCACCAACTTCAGCACATCCAGGGGGAAACGACAGCAGGCTGTTTTAAAACTGATATGTTTGGGGATAAACCCCACACTGTGCAGCAGCTGGGGATGGGCATTGAACAACAGACCGATGAGTGGTTGTTGCCACTGAGCCTCAAGCCCGGCCTGGTGGTGTGCGATAATGGGCGAAATCTCGTAGCAGCTCTGGGCCTAGCTGGTTTGACGCAGATCCCTTGCCTGGCGCATGTGCTGAATTTGGTGGTGCATAAATTTCTAAAAAACTACCCGGATATGTCAGAGCTGCTGCAGAAAGCGCGGGCCGTCTGTGCGTGCTTTTGGCATTCTCACCCTGCTGCTACTCGCCTGTCTGTGCTGCAGCAGAACTTTGGCCTTCCCGCTCACCGCCTCCTATGTGACGTGCCCACAAGGTAGAACTCAACCTTGCACATGCTGGAGAGACTGTGTGAGCAGCAGCAGACAATAGTGGAGTTTCAGCTGCAGCATGCACGGGTCAGTCGCTCTGCAGAACAGCACCACTTCACCACCAACGAGTGGGCCTCCATGCGAGACCTGTGTACAATATTGCGGTGTTTCAAGTACTCCACCAACATGGCCAGTGCCGATGACGCTGTTCTCAGCGTTACTATCCCACTTCTATGTCTCCTTGAAAAAACACTTCGGGCAATGATGGAAGAGGATGTGGCACAGGAGGAAGAGGGGTAATTTCCACGGTTATCAGGCCAGTCATTCACAAGTGGCTCGGAGAGTGGGTTCCTGCACCAGCATAGGCCAGGTAAAACATTTTCAAGCCAGGGCACAGTCCTGGAGGATGAAGAGGACGAGGATGATGATGAGGAGGAGTAGGAGGAACCGTGTTCACAGCAGGGTGGCACCCAACGCAGCTCGTGGGCATCACTGGAGCATGGCTGGGGGGGATACGGAGGACACAGATGATACACCTCCCACAGACACAGCTTGTCTTTGCCTCTGGGCAGCCTGGCACACATGAACGACTACATGCTGCAGTGCCTGCTCAACGACAGCCGAGTTGCCCACATTTAGCTGGGTGGCCACCCTGATGGATCCCCGTTACAAGGACAACGTGCCGTCCTTAATTCCCTCACTGGAGCGTGATCGGAGATGCGCGAGGGCATTTCAAAATGACACAGGGGGCTCTGTGGAAGCACAAGGCGAAGGCGGAGGAGGAGGAAGAGGTCAGCAATGCAGCTGTGGCACCGCCAGCACCTCAGAAGGCAGGGTTAGCATGGCCGAAATGTGGAAAAGCTTTGTCAGCAGCACGCCACAACAAACAGCTCCACCAGCTGATAGGCAACGTCTTAGCAGGAGGCAGCATTTCAGCAACATGGTCGAACAGTATGTGTGCACACGCCTACACGTACTGACTGATGGGTCTGCCCCATTCAACTTCTGGGTCTCCAAATTGGGCACATGGCCTGAGCTTGCCCTTTATGCCTTGGAGGCAGTGTATTGTCTGAACGTGTGTTTAGCACGGCAGGCTTGTTCACAGACAAGCGCAGCCGCCTGTGCACAGCCAACGTGGACAAGCTAACGTTTATTAAAATGAACCAGGCATGGATCCCACAAGACTTGTCTGTACCTTGTGCAAAATAGACATTTAGACCGGCCTCACACAGCCATTGGTATACTTGTTTTTTTTTAATATGTCTCAATATTTTTGGGGCTACCCCAATTAGAAAAAAAACAAACAAACAAAAAACAGTGTTGGCTACCTCCTCCTCCTCCTCCACCGCCACTTCCACCTACACTGCCACGGTCACGGCCTAGTAAACCTCTAGGCTCCTACTCTACATCCACCTCCTCCTCCCATTTTTATTTTTTTATGTGATTTTAAGTTATTTCCCTATCCAAATTTGTTTGCAGGGCACTTGTCCTACTCTTACCCCCATTTAGCTTCCTTTTGCAGCCCTCTAGCCCTTTCCAGGACTTTTTTACAGCCATTTTTGTGCCCAAAAGTTCAGGTCACCATTGACTTCAATGGGGTCCGGGGTCAAGTTTGGGTCAAGTTCGGTACCGAACCCGAACTTTTCCGCAAAGTTCGGCCAAACCAGACGAACCCGAACATCCAGGTGTCCGCTCAACTCTAGTGGTAGCCTTTCTCCAGGAGCGGGTAAATGAGTTCCCAAATGACTTTCCCGCTTTAGCCTAAATAGTCTGGGCAATTAGGGGGATGCAGCTGGGAGTTCTTCCCTTCGTACACTATAAAGGCGCAAACATACCCCGTGGCTCGGTCACACAATTTATAGACTTTCACCTCATAGCGGGCTCTTTTACTGGGGATAAATTGTTTTATTCCCAGCCTGCCGCAAAATTTAACAAGGGATTCATCAATACATATGTGCTGGTACGGTGTAAACAATTGGGGGTATACTTCTGAAAAATAATTGAGTATTGGGCAAATTTTATAAAGCCGGTCATAATTTGGGGCATTTTGGGGAGGCCACTGGGCATTATAATTGAAATGGAGAAATCTCATAATCATGAGATATCTTGTCCTGGGCATTATCGTGTTGAAGACCGGCATGTGGTAGATGGGGTTGGTGGACCAATAGGAGTGCAGTTCATTTTTTTTGTTAAGTCCCATGTAGAATGTGAGGCCCAAAAAAGTTTTAAACTCTTCCACCGTTACGTCTCCCCACTCAAACGGACAGGCATAATAGGAGGTTGGATTATTTTTGATTAATTGATGTGCATAAAGGTTGAGCTGGGCCACAACGCATGTCCTCCGTGAAAACCAAATCAAAGAAATTCATGGGTGAGAAATTTCCTGTGTCCACCTGGACTCCTGGCTGGGCAGTGAAAGGGGGAATCCTAGCTTATCCTGAATTAGGAGGAAGATACAAGGGGTGCTGATGGGATCTAGCCCTTTGGGGCTGAGGTGACACCCCACGGATACTTGGCCTTTCTTGCCAAGGTACAGCGGTGCTGGTGGATGGCACTGTGGTGCTGGTGGATGGCACTGGGGTGCTGGTGAATGGCACAGCGGTGCTGGTGGATTGCACAGTGGTGCTGGTGGAGGGTACTGCCTCCTCACCAACGCGCCTTCGTCTGGCGGGCAGACAATATTCCTCGTCTGAGTCCATCAGTGATACACTACTTGAGATTGGCGTGTAGTTCACATCAGAATCAGATTCAGAGGAACCTGCAGGAGAGAGCTCCCTGCTGATCTCGTCGGCCGCAAGAATATTGTAGGCCACCTCAGCAGGAAAAGATCTTTTTGCCGCTGTTGATGTGCAGCACTAATTGGCACTGATGACATGGATGGCACTTATGAGGTGACACTGATGGGCACTTATGGCACTGATGACACATGACACTGATGGGACTGATGTCAGGTGGCACTGATGACACGTGGCACTGATGACAGGTAAGGTGGCAGTGATGACACGTGACACTGAAAATTGATAGCACTGATGACACGTGACACTGATTTATGGCACTGACAGGTGGCACTGATACCTGGCATTGATTACAGGTCAGGTGGCACTGATGACAGATCAGGTGGCACTGATGACACTTTGATGACACGTGACACTGATTGATGGCACTGACACATGGCACTGATGATACGTGGCACTGACAGGTGGCACTGATATGTGGCACTGACAGGTGGCACTGATGACAGATGGGGCACTGTGACAAGTGATGGATAGCTTGACACCAGTGGGCACTGTGATGGGCAGAATTTGGGCACAGTAGGAATGGATCAGTAATGTTTTCACTCACTTTTCACTCACAAATGCAGGGCAGCACTGATCGTTTCTCTCTCCTCACACAATGAGAGATGATCTCATATGTTTACATTTGAGATCATCTGTCATTATACCTGCCGATCACGTGGTAACTGCCCACTGAGTTTGGCCATTTGCCGCAATCTGTGATTGGATGTGTCCAAGGGACACGGCGATCACAGACCTTCCCCGCTGCACGCCCGCGTTGCGGGCGGGGAGCGTGCAGAGGGGCGGACGTCCATGGACGTCTCCCCGGCAATTGAGATCCACACTATAGCTGTCTTTCGGCTATAGCGCGGATCTGTACTGGTTAAGGAGTCCCTAAAATTAGATACAATGGCTTTGAAATAACATAGCTCAATTTCTTTAGGATCCCTGGATGGATGCCATCTGGTCCAGGTGCTTTATCTACCTTAAATCTGTCTAAATAATTCTGGACCATTTCACTTTTGAGCCATTGTGGATCATTTGGGGCTGTGTCACTAACCACCCCCATTATGGACATGAACTCCTCCATGCTACTTTGTATATACAGAGCTGAAGAATGTATTTAATAAGTTTACCTTCTCTTTGTCCCCAGTCACGCATTTTAGATTATTTTATAAAGGGCCTACATGCTCAGACCTGACCTTTTTACTGTTAATATATTAGAAGATTTTTCTGGGGTTTGTCCTACTATCTTTGAATTTTTGCATCCTTGATTTCCTTTTTACATATTCTGTTATATTATTTTTAACATTTAAAAGATGATAGTGTGGGGGGGGCGAGGCTTATCCATGGTGGAATGAAGACGTCTTTCTCGGAGCTCTGCACGAGTCGGGACTGAGGCATCCAGATTAGACCGAATAGCCGAGCTTCTTCTCCACAAACACCCGCTGGCTACAGGGGACTCGAAAGGGCCGGAGATCACACATTATTTCCTGAGGAACTTGGTGACCTTCTCGCCAGCGGCCTGCTCCAAGATGGCACCACCTCCTGTCACAACGGCAGTCACGGCCACTACCTCTGCCAGTAAACGACTCACACAGGCGGGTGGCTCCACTGCCGACATACCGCCTCTGTCCTCCGACCGCCCGCTTTCGCCCATACCTTTCCCTGCGCTCCTTCTATCAGACTCACAAATAACGCTAGGCAATGTGCTGGAGGTGGGCAGCCATGCAGAGGGGGCCCTGTGGGACATTGTGGTGGCACTTCCCACTAAGCAAGACTTGCAGGCCATGGCGTCCTCCATTATTAATGCTCTTACAATAGAACTGCATGATCTCCGCCAAGTGGATAATGTAGAGGAGCGGGTGGTAGATCTGGAAACCACCACCACATCAGCAGAGTCACGCATTACGGCTCTGGAGAGGGAGCACCAGGCCATCCGCCATCATTTAATCAATGTCCAGCTGAGGCTTGACGATGGCGAGAACAGAAGTAGGAGAAATAACCTACGGCTGCACTTTGCCGGACCACAGATAAAAATCTACCCTGACATCTCCAGGCAAACAAGGGCTAAGCGGGGGCTTGTAAGACCCATCTTGGATGTAATATGCAACGCTGAGGCCACATACTGTTGGGGCACCCCTTTCATCTGATTGTGAGGAGACGAGGTGAGGATTTCCTCCTCCGCTCACCAGACCAGCTCTCTGAACTCTTTCGCTTTCTCAGGAAACCAGCAGTCTCTGTTCCCAACTGGCATGATTATCTCCTGTTGCAAGAAGTACAGAGACCACCTCAGCCAAGACCACAGCGGACCAGACAACCTCATTCAAATGCATCCAGCCGTAAGACCTCGAGACCTCGCCCGACATTGCCTGAAGCCTAAACACCTCGGGATCTATCCAGAGAAGTAAACGGCGGAGGCCCGTACCATAGGATGCTGCATCTATCCATGCTATGCATCTCAGTTTTACTGCAAATAGACATTGAGGAATTCGTATTGCTGACACATTATTAAGGGTCAACCTTTCCTCTTCATGTTTCTAAGTTCTTGAAAGTACGGGTAAGACTTGTGGCGACCATATTGGGTGGCCCGGCTCTTACACTTTCACAGTATTGCCAATTTACAGACCTGGTATTTCTCCTTACTGGGTTAGCTTGTAATGACAACAGGTTTTAGTCTATCCGCATGTCCTATGCTCACTGGTGAGGATAAAATGCAATGTTTTGATATGCCATACAGTCATGTACTCTTAGCTCTGATTTATATCCTACCTAGACTCGAGAATGCCTACTAATCTTCCCCTGTGTCATTGTTAATGTTGACTGCGATCGCGGTCTGTTCTATTGCTCTAACTGCTCTCTCATATTAATTAGCCTGTTAAGGGGGCACTGGAGAATCCCGTGTTATATATTCTGTATTACATGTTATGTGTTTATATATGCCTCTTGGTGTTCAGGCCTTAATATGGGCCATTGCGATCATGTGCGGGCCGCTTCGGTCCTCATGATTTGTGCTGTTGGGGTGGAGTGGCCCGGGCTGGGCGGGGGGACGTCCGTCTGTCTGTCGGCAGGCCTTGGGCTTTTTGGGCCTTTGGATCCCTGGGCCCACCCTGGGTACCACGGCTGTGGTGTTTTTGGGATCCCTCCTCAAACGAGATCCTCAGCATATTCATGCTCCACTCACACACAGGAGGGTCACCCATGCAGTCGTCTCTGTCCGGGTCTGAGGGTCTAGGCCAGGGATATGCAATTAGTGGACCTCCAGATGTTGCAGAACTACAAGTCCCATGAGGCATAGCAAGACACTGACAGCCACAAGCATGACACCCAGAGGCAGAGGCATGATGGGACTTGTAGTTTTCTAACAGCTGGAGGTCCGCTAATTGCTTAACCCTGGTCTGGGGCTTGCTTGGCGGGGGGATGTTCTCCTGCTCTACTGTTAAATATACACCACGGTAATCACAAGTGATTGGTACTGAGCAACCCCATTATATAAACTGTTAGACTGATGCTGCGGCCTCTACACCGTTGGCTAGATGGATGTTTGGTATACTGTTTTATTGAGTCTATTGCTCGCCATAGATAGTGGAGCAGTCGGTGCCTTAATCATAGGCCCTCCTCTAGCAGATGTAGATCCCATTTCTCCTGACCATTTACAAGCTCGGAAGCTTCCTATGTTAGGTCCTCAAGTTCCCCACTTGTGCATCTCCCACTATTCTTTCTTCACTCACCTATCCACACAACTAGTTTGTGGTGGGCGACCCAGGTTCTTTTAAAAGCACCCCCCCGTTAGGGTGGACCCTCTCTTGAGCACCATTTAGTGGCTCTAGAAGGTCCTAAATGTTTTATATTTGTTGGGGAAATTCATATTTCATATTCCTTATTAAGGTTGGCCTCACAAATATTTATTATAGCCTCTAATATCCTGGTTATTGCATGACTCAACTTATTGGCATTTGAACTGCCTTATAAGGGCAAGCTAGCCCCCTCTCCTCAGGAATGTGAAGGTCATATTGTTTCTTACCAGGGTGTTGGCTGGGGTGGTCTTTTTCCTTACACAAGTTCTATATTACCACAGACAAATCCTATACGCGTTAGTCTCACCCAGAACGGCCATGAGACCAGTATCTGGTCCCGGTCACCTGTTCCATGTAAGGGACCCATGGCGGGAAACAAGCACCTTTAGTTAAGTATTCTTGATATTTTCTTTATCTTTATCTGTATCTGTCATTACTTTTAATAAATGTTATACTTTTTAAGTATTTGTGTGATCTCTCTTTACACATATCGAACATAACCCCAAAAACGTGACAATAGATTTGGTACCAGGAGTGGGGTCGATTTGTGCAAATAAGAGATACAAAAATGATGCAGAATTGTGCTAGACTGTTTGTGCTGGGTTTAATGTTGTGTACTTGTATTTTGAGCGACAGTACTTTCAGAAAGCGTAGGAAATGTATCAGATAGAGTTAACGATATAGTATCAGCCACTGCCTATATCAGTACCACATCCCTAAAGGACAAATAGAGAGAAAAACTATTTTTGGGGTGGAGCACCTCCCCCATGGATATGTAATGGGACTTTGTTGGTACTGAATCAACCCTCTCTGAATAATCAGACATACACACAGAGAAAATCTATATGTATTACAAAATTTAATCAAATAATTATAACAGGAGCATAAAATCACTCATAGATAGGCGACAAAACATGAAATACATAGACAATGAAAGACCGGACAAACAGAACATGACCCGATGGGTCTAGATGCTCCCAGTCGATGGAGAAGAAGTGTGGCTCCAGTGACTGGCTAGCAGGTGAAAGAGGATGAGGGATACGTTTCTCTTTTTCCTACGCGTTTCGCCTGTTGTGGCTTCCTCAGGGGAAAATAGGCAGAGACCCACTGAGGGTATGCGTATCCTGAATAGACAAGAGATAGTCCGGTAAAATATAGAAATATAGAAATAACAGTAAATTTCATAAATAGTGTCCCGTTTCCGGGTTATACATTAATCTCTAATTATTCGTGTCTGATCATTAAATCAATAACAATTAATATATCCAAAAAGTTGTCAGATAGGACAAAAGATGGAGAGAGAATATTCATACTGCATATACGAAATATAATAGAATGAAATACCTTGGGGCATGAGAATGAGAGGAAACACTCCATGTGATGGTAAAGCCTGCCCGTTTCACTCCTGGTTTTGTGTAGACATAACAAAAATATAAAATATAAGTAAATCACGGCTGCCCTATGCGCAGCACATCCATGCCTCAAATATGAAAAAGAGGTAAATGTGGATTAGGTTTGATCACTGCCGGATTGGCCGGGGTGTGTCCTGTGCAGCGCATCCAGGCGGGACCGTACGACTAAAAATTAATGCACTGGGATGGAGGGTGGCACGTCTACCCGCAAACAGCATCTGATGGTCATAAATGGTATATGATAAGTATGCAAAATATATACAGGAGACAGGGTAAAAAAGGGGAAAAAAGAAAAAGAAGGCAAGAATTCCTAAACATACCCATAAGGAGAAGGTCGTGCTGGTACAGTCTAAAATGAGATCTCCAAAAGTGTATGAGTCAGGGTAGGACGCTACGGTCACTGCAGTATAGAACTGGAGTCAAAGGGACCTGGGGGGCAAACAGAGGCTGATAAAATAAAATAAAAATAAATACAGCCCATACATATAGTTTCCCCCTATGTGTCAAGTGACTGTCAAAAGGACAATCCTATCCACAAAAAACGCATCTCTAGACTGCATAGACCCTCCAGGTAAAACGGAGTTACCTTGATTGAAAAAGACGGTATGGGATCTCCTCGCATCCGCCGGCAACTGTGCCAGTACAGCATGCGTTGGTTTAAATAATGAGGCTTTTGGCGCCAAAAGGTGGCTAGGCGCACCGGAAATGACTCACAGGAAGCCCGCATTGATATCCGGGCGTAATAGAGACATCTAACACAGGCCTATTCTAAATGAATGGACATCCCCATATAGACATAATCCCACATGAGCACCAGATGAAACATCCAGCGCGCCGGGAACACGCCCACCCAGACCGCCGGCGTTCAAATACGACAGCATTGCCGCCAAAGTGCCGCACGTGCCGCCGCGAGCAGTACATCATACCACCTCACATTCATTAACAGTACATCGGGCGTTATTAGGCGGCCTACGTCAACCCATATCATCCACCATGGGAAGGGGTCACATTCAGACATAGGCTGCCAAATGGCGGGACGGTGGTGGCTTGGAGAAAGTCCCACCGGGAACCTGGTTGGAATGTGTGGCTCCCCCCGAAGAGAGGGGAAAAAAGGAGGGGGGGAGGGTGGGCCACATGAGGGACTACTCCATATATAAGCCCCCCCCGTCCCGCCACAGTTACCAGTCAAAAACTCTTTGTATATATCCCTTAATACTGAGGAGAAAAAATAAATAAATAAATAAAAATTAAAATAAAATAAACGGCACCTCATTAAATATACCTTCGAATCACAGGCTGAGGAGATAGCGTGTGTTTGTAGAGAGACCTGAAGTCAGACAACAGATTACCCCAGAAAGATTGTCCAGGGGCGTTGAAGACATCTAGACATCTAAATACATATAAATACTGGTAACCAATAACTGCCATGCATATCGTATGCACAAAGTCGCACGGTAGACCCCATGGTGCCCCCAGGACCACGCCGGAAAACCCCAAAAAATGAAACAGATCATGTTGAGGTATCAGGAGGTCATAAAGGGCAGACAGGCACATGGAGTGTTTCAGAATACATCCTATATCAGTTAGATACATTTCTTTACAGCTACAGATGCATATAATCAATGAAAACAAACATAAGGTTGTCTAGAGGAAGGGCTTAAAACTAATATTTTCATTGAGGCCAGGTGCTTTGGTAGCCTCTAATTGGAAAATCCATTTTGTTTCCAGTTGCAGGAGGCGTTTGTCGATGTTTCCTCCGCGAGGGGGGACTTCGACATGTTCCAAGGCGAAAAATTTAATTTGGCCCAGATCATAGTTATGATAGAGGCCGACATGGCGACTAATAGCGGATTCTAATTTACCATTAGAGATTTCGTATACATAGTCTCGAATTCTATTAAAAAAGGGGCATTTCGTCTTGCCTACATAGAAGGCCCGGCAGCGGCATTCCATGTAGTAGACCACACCCACAGTCTTACAGTCCACAAGATATTTTGGGGTCCAGCGAGTGCCATCAGGGAGGAGTACATTTTTAGCCTGCCATACCCAGCTACAGAAATTACAATTTCCGCATTTTTTGGTGCCTCTCCGAGGTTTGGCCCAAGGTAAAGAAATGTATCAGATACTTAGCTGGCTTATTTGAGGTGCCTTTAGGTGATCAGGTGCAGGCTGATTTTTGTTTAGGTGTTGACTGGACACCAGCTTGCGATTTTGGTTTTTTTTTGATAAATTGGGCGAGAGACTGATATACAAATGAAACTGTTGTATCTTCAGGAAGCCTCAATTTGCAATAGTAATAGCGTTGGTCTCTGGATTGTAGAAATTGCAGAGCAATGAGACTTGTTTGAATATTGAAAACGATGAGCTGACTGCTCAGATTGATTGTTACGTGTATGTCCGAATTGTTTGAAGCTAACTAATGTACATGGTACTTGTTTGTATTGTCTATATAAAATGACAAGGTTACCTTAATTAAGATAGAAAGGTAATGCTTAGTATGATTTGTAAAATAAGTTTTGTTACTTATGTGTGTGCATTTATGTGAGTTTACCATTGAAAAGGTTAAGTAATGAAACTGAAGAAAAAGTTCTGTAAAGTTGTAAATGAGAAAAGTGAGAAATACAAGGGTGATATTGTAGGTACTGAAATTTAGAAAAGTGCATATGAGAAAAGACAGATTTTTTTTGTCAGAAGATTTTGTAAGTTTAAGTGAGAAATGCATACAGTCTGCAGGAATTCCCCCTCCCTCTTTACATGTTTGTGTTTGTGTAAAGAGAGGAGAGAGAAAGAAACTGCAGCGCCCCCCTTAACCCCCCCCCCCCTTAATAGATTGTGCCTGTCTGTGAAGTAGGACAGTTTTGAACATCCAAGAAATAAGCAATATACTGTTAAATGTAATGTTTAAATGTGGGTGATATATAAGACCAAGGGAAATGTTTTTTTTTTGTTTTGTTTTTTAACAGAAAAGCTTTTATTTATCCATTAAAGAAACATGACAGTTACAGGCAAGGCACTTGGTTCAACGAATAGATGCATTTTACAGTTTACAATTAGGTACAGAGTATTAGCCAATGTGACAGGTAAACACATAGAAGTTATCACTACACTCCAACACAAGTGATTGTGGAGAGATCCAGGAAGTACAATCCAGGAGCCACAGTCTTTTATATCTGGAGAAGATAAGGAGGGGGAGAGAGGGGAAGGAGGGGGGGAGCCAGGGGCAAACATACTCAGAGATAGCGCTATCAGGCGTGGTGCATAAGTATATCTGTAGCCAAATTACACATCTCATGTCTGCAACAACACGTTATATACAGTTCCCAGTTTCCTGATTATTCAGGTTTAGCTTTTACCCAGATTTCCCAGATCTTATCACATTTTTTTGGGCATTTGCGGCTCATGTATGTCAGTTTGTAAAGAGGGAGAACCGCATCCACCATTGATCTCCACTGTGACACCGTGGGGGGGTCTGCCTGCTTCCACTTAACCAAAATGGCCTTTCTGGCATAAAACATTGCATAAAAGACGAAGAGTCGTCTGTGCGTCTGGGGGACCTCCACATCGCAAACTCCCAGCAGTAGGATTTTAGGGTTTAACCCAAGTGACAGATTTCCCATCTTATTGACCTGCTCCACTACCCCCCCAAAAGTCTTGAATGTGAGGGCAGGACCATACCATGTGTATAAAGGACCCCAATTTGGTTTGACACCTAGGGCATCTGTCTGAATATGTAGGGTAGATTCTAGCTAGGCGCTGGGGGGTATAGTATGCTCTATGGATAAACTTTAATTGAATATATCTGTCTCTGGCTGAGATCATTAGGGGTAAGTACTGCTGTATTCCTTCCTCCCAGTCCTCCAATACCAATGAGGGCAAGTCCCCCTTCCATAGCTCATAAAGCTGGGTGACCTTGCCCGAGTTCAGTGCGGCAATTCTCAGGTAAATAGAGGAAAAAACCCCCTCCACATGGCTGGAGATCAAAAAGCTTTCAACCGAGTGAGACGCCACCCTAGGGGTTCCAGTGAACTGTGATAGTAGTGCATGTTGCATCTGGAGGTACCTGAAAAGCATCCATGGAGGGAGCCTGAATCTGTCCTTTAAGTCATTAAAAGTCAGGGGTCGACCGTTTGGGAGCACATGTTGGACTTTGGTTATGCCGAATTTGGCCCACACCCCAGGATC
Organism: Glandirana rugosa; assembly: GCA_018402905.1. Lineage (NCBI taxonomy): Eukaryota > Metazoa > Chordata > Amphibia > Anura > Ranidae > Glandirana > Glandirana rugosa. The sequence goes on from BLSH010194478.1 coordinate 96,277, forward strand.
CGGTACTGAGCTAAGGTGAGGAAAGCAAGGGTTGTCCCAAAGGGGGGCATGCGGCGAGACCGTCGCGGGGTCACATATTTTTTTTGTCATTTGGGACCAGACCTGGATCGTAGTGCCCATAGGTGTTGTCAACTGGACACAAGCTTTCACCCCTCTGAGCACCAGGTTACTCAGGGCTGCATAGGAGCCAAGTATAGCTGCTTCCAGAGTGGTCGCCGGGTTGGATCTGGTTTGTTCAAACCACCACCGGACTGTCACCAGGACTGCCGCCCAGTAGCAGTAGGGAAAATTAGGCAACGCAAGTCCACCCTGGGACAACGGGAGCTGGAGAGCAGTTTTTGCAATTCTAGGGGGAGCCCCCGCCCAGATAAACGTGTTTATCACCTGGTCCAACTTATTAAAAAAGGAAGTAGGGATGGGGATCAGTGTGTTGCGGAACACATATAAGAACTTCGGGAGGAACACCATCTTAAGCAAGTTAATCCTACCAACTAAGGAGAGTGGTAGGGATTTCCACACCTGGCATCTATGTATAAGTTGCTGTAACAGTGGGTAGACATTGTCCTCCAAGTAGGACTGGAAGGTCCGCTGGACCTCCACTCCTAGGTATCGGAACCGGGAGACCCGAACCAACTGGCTCTGCCCGTTCGGGGGAGGGGGGTCCTCTGCACGGGAGAGGGGGAAGAGCAGGGATTTACTCCAGTTAATTTTGATGCCCGAAAAAACCCAGAAGCGGTCTATAATTTATAGCGCTGCCTCAAGTGAGTCTGAGGCATCAGGGAGGTACAACAATGCATCATCTGCGTAGAGCGAAAGTTTCTGGGATAAGGGGCTAACCGACATACCTGGGACTCAAGGGGATTGTCTAATCAGAATAGCCATAGGCTCTATTGCCAGGGCAAAAACCCCGGGGATAGGGGGCAGCCCTGTCTCATACCCCTCAGAAGAGCAAAGGGAGCGGACAGGATGCCGTTAGTCCTAACCCTAGCCAAAGGGGAAGTATATAATAGCTTAATCCATACTACAAAGTTAGGGCCAAAACCAAATCTATCCAGCACCCACCACAGGAAGGGCCACTCAACCGAGTCAAAAGCCTTCTCCGCATCTAGGGAGGCTATGACCTCGGTGGTGGCGCCCTCTCAAACGCGGGCTATATTAGTATAGAGGCGGCGAATGTTGATGTCAGTTCCCTTGCCAGGCATGAAGCCAGACTGGATCACCGAATTAAGACGATTGGCCAGCACTTCGGCAAACACCTTGGTGTCCACATTAAGGAGGGAGATGGGGCGGTAGGATGCACACATCTCAGGGTCCTTACCTGGTTTGGGAACCACAACAATCACCGCCTCTGACATAGATTGAGGGATCCTCCCCTCTCCGAGCAACGATAGGAACAGCGCATGCATGTGGGGGACAATAACTTCCCGCGTGGGTCTTAAAGAATTCGGATGGGAGCCCATCCGGACCAGGAGTTTTGGCCGTCTGAAGCATACCGACTGCTGACTGCACTTCCTTCAGTTTAAAAGGCGCATCTAGGCGTAGACGCGCGCTGTTGGGCAGAGAGGGGAAGTCTATGGTATCGAGAAAGGACTCCAGCTCCCCCCAGGGTGTAAGTCACCCTGGAGGAGTAGAGGTCCCCGTAGAATTGTTGAAATTGAGCGTTTATCTGAGCAGGATGTGAAACCAGTGCCCCCCCATCCCGAACCCCAGTAGCAGTCATCATCTGGTCCCAGGCTATCCAAGCCAGGAGACGGCCTGTCCTCTCGCCTTGTTCCAAGATCCGGCGGGTCTGCGCTAGAAGTATTTTTTGAATAGCAGTAGTGCGAGCCATTGCAAGTTCTTTGTGAAGGACCTGCAGGTCCCCATACACCCCATGGTCCCCGCTGTTCACACATTGGGCCTCTAACCGCTCTGCCCTAACCTCCAGCTCCTCCACTATCCTAGCAGAGTCCCTTCTAGCCTTGCCTAAGGCCAGTTGATATTGCCCTCGCACAAATGCCTTAAAGGCATCCCAGGTCACCGTAGGTGGTGCAGAGTGCTTATTACAAGTCCAGTATTCCATCATTTCTGTTGTCATCAAGGTAACTATACATTCGTCAGTGGCCCAAAACCTAGAGAGCCTCCATAGACAGGGGCCCGCCATGGAGTCCGTGCGTAGCCGGAGCAGTAATGGGGCATAGTCAGATATGCCACGGGGTAGAATGGAGACGTCTAGGGTGCACACAGCTAAGGCCTCACTGGCATAGATCAAGTCAATGCGAGAAAGTGTAGCGTGAGTGCTAGAGTGGCACGTAAATTGACGTTCCCCCGGGTGTTTACACCTCCACAATCGCAGAGCCCATAGGCCTCCATCCACCTGGCCAAAGGAGAAACATCCACAGGGTCAGCTGCAAATCGGTCCATGCTAGGATTTGGGGGCATATTAAAATCTCCAGCCAGTAAAATCTGAGCTGATGGGTAGAGCGCCAGTAGCGGCATAAGTTGACGCAAAAGGGACATAGTAGCCGGGGGAGGATTGTAGACCCCGACAATTATTATTTCAATGCCCGCACAGTTTGCATGTAACATTATATAACGTCCCTCAGTGTCTAGATGGAGATCCAGGAGGCTAAACTGTAGGGATTTGCGGACCAGGACACTGACCCCCTCGAGTAGTTAGAGAAGGTCGAGTGGTAGTGCTGACCAACCCAGGGTCTCTTGAGGGCCAGAGTCCTGGATCCTGTCAGATGGGTCTCCTGCAGAATGCAGATGTGAGGACTGTATTTCTTCAGAAAGGCAAACACTAAGGAGCGTTTGAGCTTAGCATTCAAGCCCCGGACATTCCAGGACATCACAGTGACAGATTCCATAATTTAAGGGTGTTTAGAATTAGATTGTCTCCGGATCTCCAACTGCCCATCATTGGGCCACGATCTGCATCTTAACATAGGGGCCGGGTGCAGTCCAGCCAGCGCCCGGGCCCCACAGGACCTGTCACCATGAGAGATTAGTGCCCCAGTCATACATGTTGCACATACAGAATACATTGGTAAGCTTAAAACATAATTCATAACACCCCCCGAACCCCTCCCCGTGCCGCCCCCAAACCAGGGTGCGATTTATCCCAGAAACCAAACAGGGCAACTACCCATGGGGGCAGTAAACAATTAAGTACCGGAGGTACCAGCCCAGTCTCTAACCAATGGGCCATACCAGTCCATCCATTTGAGAGGCAACCTCACCATAAGAAGAAAGAATCCAAGCGGAATCCAGATTTGAGTTCCCTGCAGTAAAAGGGTTCTCCCAGAGTACTGGGGGCAGAAAAACCTATAGTTTGTTGTTACAAACAGATAAAACTGTGATTTAACTGTGGCAGTGCATATCAATAAGGCAGGCAGTCAGCATAATCTTAGCACCCAAACAGAGGGGAGTACCCAGAGTCCCGTACAGCCGTAGGGTGACAGGCGGGGTCTTCAGGGGGGGCAGACAGAGCCCGCAGACCCCCTCAGTCCCACATCTCAATGGACCCCCACACATAGAGGCTCCTGTCTTTAAAAAACCAACAGTTTGCAAAAGAGGGGGGCCCATTCATAATCAATCGGGTATGTTACTGACCTGGTACTGTAAAGGAGCCTGCCAACTCCAGGGACAAAGGTCCGTTCAGGTCTTGTGGAGGGTGTCCAGCCAGTTGGTTGCAATCTTACAGACTCGCCATCTTGTTCCCTCAAGCGGGCCGCGAAAAGCATGGTATACTTGATCTGCTGGTTTCTCAGGTTGAGTTTAACGTGGTTGAAAGATCTTCTCAACTGCTGCGTTTCCACAGAATAGTCAAGGAAGATCATCAGTTTATTTCCCTCGTATCTCAGGACGTCGATCTTCCTGGCCTCCCTGAGCACCAAATCTCGGTCTCTGAAATTCAGCAGCTTGAGTATGAAGGTGCGAGGGGGGGGGCCCCTACCGGACCTCGTGCGGTCTGCATTCTATGGGCCCTCTCCACCATAAACTGGGCCGAGAATTGCGCTTGCGGTAGCAGAGAGCGAAGCAGGTGTTCGGTGAAGGTTGTGGAGTTGTTCCCCTCCGTCCCCTCAGGCAGGCCCATGATACGAAGGTTGTTCCTTCGGTTCCTATTTTCTGCATCTTCCGCTCTGTGCTCCAAGGTTTTCATCTTAGTTTGCAGAGTGCGCAGGGATGCCGCATGATCCTGCAGCATGCCTTCCGAGGCCCCTACTCGGTTCTCCACCTCTGTTACCTGCGATCTGAGCTTGTCTGCGTCTTTACAGATTAGCCCTATGTCCAGCTGCAGGGCGTCAATCTTCCCCATTAGGGTCGCCTTACGGTCCGAGAGGGCCGTGAAGTTGGACTGTTCAAGGAGTGCGTGAGTCTGATCTTCTGCCTGCGACGCCATGTTGCTTGTGAGCGGGGGGTAGGCCACAGCCGTCTTCTCTGAGGTGATTGCTTTCCTGGGCTTACAGGGGACTGACTAGTTCCTCCTCCTTTGCATACTACACCCAGAGGTCTGAGGTAGTGTTAGCGGAGCTCCGGGGCTTTTGTACTGCAGGGACAGGGTGAGCTAAAGCAAGGTTAGACAGGAGCTCTCTCAAAGTGCTGCCGCTTCGGTCGCCATCTTGGACACGCCCCAGGCAGTGGCGATTCATCCATAGGTTCAGGGTGTGCAGTGAACACGGGCCCACACCAGGCCTGTACTGGCCATCGGGACTACCGGGAGTTTCCCGGTGGGCCGATGGCTCAGTGGGCCGGTCTCGTCCTCACAGGGGTCCCCGCGATCTACCCGTCAATCACCGCC
>BLSH010194534.1:8403-22211 GCA_018402905.1 Glandirana rugosa
AAGCCATATTATTGTTCTAAAATCATATCCAAGTTCTATAGGGAAAGTTTCATCCAGCCGCATAGAGAGCCATATTATTGTTCTAAAATCATCTCCAAGTTCTAAAAGGAAAGTTTCTTCCAGCCGCATAGAGAGCCATATTATTGTTCTACAATTAATGATTTTAGAACAATAATATGGCTCTCTATGCGGCTGGATGAAACTTTCCCTATAGAACTTGGAGATGATTTTAGAACAATAATGTGGCTCTCTATGCGGCTGGAAGAAACTTTCCCTATAGAACTTGGAGATGATTTTAAATCATCATTTCTTGCACAAAAATAAAAAAAACAGTGTTGGCTACCTCCTCCTCCTCCACCGCCACTTTCACCGCCTCCTCAACCTCCAACTCCACATCCACCTCCATTTTTGATTTTTTTATGTGATTTTAGCTTAAAAATTATTTTAAGTTATTTCCCTATCCCCATTTCTTTGTAGGGCACTTGTCTGACTCTTACCCCCATTTTCCTTCCTTTTGCAGACCTCTAGGACTTGCCAGGACTTTGTTACAGCCATTTTTGTGCCTAAATTGATTTCAATGGGGTTTGGGGTCCGGGACAAAGTTCGGGTCAAGTCCGGTCCCGAACCCGGACCTTGTCCGGAAGTTCGGCCGAACCTGCAGAACCCGAACTTCCAAAGGTTCGATCAACTCTACTTACTAGTACAAATGGTGTGTGTGGATAAGACATAAAGGGCATTTGTAGAAGCTTCACCACTTAGAGGGAACCACAATGGCACCAACTAGGGCAGATTAAAGAAAAGAAAAAACAGTATAGTAAAAAATGGATGCAGTATACACTTGATCTAGTCAAACTCATCAGGTATCATTAAGTAAAGACTAAGATCTAAGTTACACATCCTTTTTATAATTGTCCCTTGGCTGTCTTGCCAACATAGAAGAATGTCCCCTCCCCCTTTTTTTTTGCCATCCCCTTTATCATCCAGAATATCAGCCACTTATTATTATTATTATCATTATATATTTTTCAAGCTTATCTCCCATTGATAGTGTATTATACAAATTATATTCTTTGTTAGATGTATTTATGATGGTTTAGTATATAGTTATTAACATTGATTTTCTTTTCTTATTTATGATTTTTCTTATATATGGATACTGCAGGATCGTGTTCACTCCCAGTTTGTTCTGACAATCTTGCAACTATTGCCATCTTCGTTGGTGCGGCAGCCGTGTATCTGGTCCCTGATTGACTGTGCTTATTCCAGGGTTGCTGGGGGCGTTTGCCTGCCCATACGGAAGGGTGCCACCGTCCTGCCACAGGCGGCGCCCCAGGCGTTGCCGGGCATAGTCCCCCTCTGTATGGTCGCCGTGCAGTGACGGCTTTCCCCTGTCTCTCAGTGGATGACAGTGGAGCGTGTGTGCCATTAGCCTCATGCCCCTCCTCCCTCCTCCGAGGTATGCCCTGTCCCAGGGTCTTGTGGGGATTGTAGTCCTGGCGGTGGCCGGACAGGCGGCGCTTGCACGATGGCGCCTGTTCTTTCCGGGCTCGTGTCGGTGACATCACACGCCGACATGAGAGGACGGCTTCTTAAGCCGGCTTTGTCTAGGGAATCCCTAGCTTGGCTGCACAAGGGTCGTTGGAGTGTGAGAGGGCTCTCTCATGTTCGGGTAAACCTATGTGCTTTGTCTTGATATTATTTGGATTTTGTGCTCCATAGCAGTTTTTGCAGGGTGGCTGTTATCTAATTGGTTACCGTTTGTGCTTTGTCGGTACTCTAAGAGGGCGCTTTTTGCCCCGTTATATGGTGAGGAGCTGAGATGAATGTCCTATGGGGTTATAGTCTTCTTACATATATATGGACATATTTTGTATAGATCTGAGTCTTTACTTTATGATACCTGATGGATTTGACTAGATCAAGTGTATACTGCAGCCATTTTTTACTATCTTGTTTTTTCTTTTCTTTAATCTGCCCTAGTTGGTACCATTGTGGTTCCCTCTAAGTGGTGAAGCTTCTACAAATGCCCTTTATGTCTGATCCACACACACCATTTGTACTAGTAAGTGCTATTTGTTCTTTGCAGCTATGACTGCCTACACAGGAGGAGACTAATTTTGGTCCTTCTGTCTCTCCTTCCTGCAATATTCAACTAATATCTATTTGGGCAATCTGTGTAGCATTCCTTTACTTTGTTTATACATTTTTTGTTCAGCATTTGTGGCACACAGCCGGTCCTTTAGGGGCCGTCTGTGGGCATGCAGCGCCTGGTGTGATGTGCGTGGCGGTCGGGGACTTGGTGTACGTCTGGCCCTGGTGATTGAGTCAAGTTGCAAGAGGTGAACGCTTTCATGAAAGTGACATTTTTTTTCTATATAATATTAGTTTTTAGTTATGTATTAACTTTATACTAAATCAGTTTTTTCCCCTTTTGCTATATAACATTAAGTACTTTTATGGTGGCCCGCTTTAAATCACTGATGAAGCCACACATTGGCGAAACATGTAGGATTTGGACCATCATGCAATGCCGCCATCATTAATTCTGTACTATATGCCAACTATTTTTAATACAGATTGTATATCTCTGAACTGGTATTGTATTACTGTACTATACATACCTTTTTAAATATGTATCAATAAAAATGTATGTTTTTATATAACCACTGGTTGTGAATTGAATCATAGGCAACGCTATAATCCCTATATTTTCCTCAACAAACCCCCCCCCCTCATCAATTAAATATTATATCTCTGTATGTGATTTATGATGTTTTTGATGATTTTTTTCTTTCTCTGTTATAGATGTGTTTTTTAACTTACTGTGATATATTCATTCCAATGTGCACATTTCTGTGGGTCCTGACGAAGTGGATCCGTGAAACACGTTGACCTCTCCAGAAAATGTAATGCACTCGCTTTTGTAATTTACCAGATTGATGACACAATGTGTGTTTTTTTATATTTTGTAAAATAAAGATAATGTTTTTTACTTATTAGTCATATACTTGTTTTTTTTTATGTTAGATCTGCACACAGGGGTATATATAAAGTCCCATTACTCGTAACTCTCCCTTTTGCTATATTATTGGTATGATACCCCCATGTTCACATTTCTAATTTAATTTAACTTCTCCCCACAAATTTAAACCTGAACCATGTATACAGGTGTTAGAACAAAATAACTTGTCCTACGATGTTTCTAAAAATCAGAATGATCTAAATGCTTCATTATAATTTGTTGTTTTTCATTAATTAAATATTAACTAATACATTGACATATGCTTTCGGAATTTAAACTATTTGAAGAAATCCAGCTGTTTGCCATAACTTCTTCTCAGATCATATTTAACATTTTATTCCAGCTAATTTTAGAAACTAATGAGCAGTCTTTTAATTTCTCCCTGACAAGTTGATTAAATTTGTTAGCTTCTGAATATATATACATATTTTGTTGTTTTAAACATAAGTCAAGATTAGAGCAACAATCTTGATATTTTTTTTATTTCACTGTTCCATAATCATAAATTGGAATTAGGTTGAGTGAGCCAGGCAAAGTTCAGTTCCACGAACTTAGCAGGATGTCCACAAACTCTGAACAAAGCGATGACTCCCATTTAATTCTATGGGGGATACATTCTTTTTCTGGCTTTTGCAGAATTGACTATTTCCATGTTAATGATGGAATGATCACATGTAAACAGTGTTGGATATCCGGCTTGTGTCTCCCCTCTCTGTACCGATCGGTACAGTGTGGGGGGAGAGGGGATAGATCTGATGCAGCAGCGCTGTGGGCAGATCACCAGTGCCCACAGCGCTGTTATGTGCCCATTATGTGCCACTCACCCAGCCATCCATCCAGCCACCATCATCCTCATCGAATCAGTCATTCTCATTCCTCAGCCATCCTGCCATCCTCATCCCTCAGCCATCCAGCCATCCCAATCCCTCATCCAGCCATCCTCATCCTCAGCTATCATCATCCCTCATCCATCTAGCCATCCTCATCCCTCATCCATCCAGCCATCCTCATCCCTCATCCATCCAGCCATCCTCATCCATCCAGCCATCCTCATCCCTCATCCATCTAGTTATCCTCATCCTTCCAGCCATCCTCATCCCTCAACCATCCTCATCCATCCAGCTCAGTCATCCCCATCCATGCTCAGTTACCCCCATCCATGCTCAGTTATCCCCATCCACGGTCACCCATCCCCATCCATGCTTAGCCATACTCATCTGTGCTCACCCATCCTCATCCGTGCTCAGTCATCCCTGTCCATGCTCAGTCATCCCTGTCCATGCTCAGCCATCCCCATCTGTGCTCAGCCACCCCCAACTGTGCTTAGTCATCCCCATCCATCCCCATCCGTGCTCAGTCTTCCTCATCAGGGCTCAGCCATCCCCATCCGTGCTAAGCCATCCCCATCCATGCTCAGTCATCCCCATCCATGCTCAGTCATCCCCATCCATGCTCACCCATCCCCATCCATGCTCAGAGATCCCCATCCATGCTCAGTCATCCCCATCCCTGCTCAGCTATCCCCATCCATGCTCAGTCATCCGCGTCCATGCTCAGTCATCCCCATCAGTGGCACTACACTGCCCATCAGTGCCACTACACTGCCCCTCAGTGCCACTATAGTGCCCATCAATGCCACTACAGTGTTCATCAGTGCCACTACAGTGCCCATCCGTACCACTACAGTGCCTCACAATAGTGTAATAGGTAGTCAAATTAGATTTGAAATGTATGCCTCTAAAACACCTGACGGTGCTCCCTGCATGTTGGACCTCTCTATGTGGCCATGCTGCGTAAAAGTCTCACACGTGGTATCACCATACTCGGGACGAGTAGCAGAATATATTTTGGGTGCAATGTTTGCTATGTACATGCTACGTGTTAGAAATATTGAATAAATGGATAACTGTGTGTAAAAAAAAAATGCGTTTTCATTTTCTTTCTCTATTTTCCAAAAACTAGTGGAGAAAATGACATGTTCAAAAGACTCCTCATGCCTCATAGAATATTCATTGGGGTTAAGGAGCAACGGGAGCAGGAACAACATAAATGGGCCTCCTGGTCCCAATGGTACCCAACCTTCTCTTGAAAACGCATAGACAAAAGAAATTATCCTGATGGTATCCTTGCAGTCCAAACGCATTTGAATCACCACATACAGTACTAAGGAGACTTGAAGCAGACTCAATCATAGACTCTTGTAGCAGCTTTGTTTCATCTGCAACCCCACCCTTCCTTTACTTTTCTATTTTTATTTTCCTATAATGTTATATGTCTAATGTTACAGTTGAGGTTTTTCACAGTGGCCATACACGAACCAAAATTGTGAAATATGCAATCAACTCTAGTACCCAGATAAGCTCACCAGAGAGTCAGTATGGGTGGGTCTCTCCTCTTTGGGCGCAGAGAGATCCCATTGGGGGCGTCCATTGTCGAGAGACACTACCAACAGCTTTGCTACTAAGACTGGTAAACACTTTGAGATGACTACCGATTGCAGTGTTGAATCAGAGTGATATGTATTACCTCTACATAATTTTGTAACAAATGCTTTGTTGAAACTAAATACTATGTGCCCTGGGTGTATTCTATGTAAAATCAATAAAAAACATATGAAAGAAAAGAATATATGTTGGAATATTTACTTTCCAAAATGGGGTCATTTTTTTGGGCGTTTCCATTGTCCTGATGCTCCAGGACCTTCAAAAGTGCAAGAGGTAGTCAAGAAATGAAATGGGTAATTTATGCCCCTAGAACGCCTGACGGTGCTCCCTGCATGTTGGGCCTCTGTATGTGGCCAGGCTGTGTAAAAGTCTCACACATGTGGTATCACCATACTCAGGAGGAGTAGTAGAATGTGTTTCTGGGGTGTAATTTGTGGTATGCATATTCTGTGTGTGAGAAATAACCTGTTAATATGACAATTTTGTGAAAAAAGAAAAAGAAAAGAAAACCTTCATTTTGAAAAGAATTGTGGGAAAAAAATTACAACTTCAAAAAACTCACCATGCCTCTTACTAAATACTCTGGACTGTCTACTTTCCAAAAAGGTGTAATTTGGGGGATATTTGTACTTTCCTGGCTTGTTAAGCCTCGTACACACGGGACGACGATCGTACGTGCGATCGTGTCAGATCGTATGTTGGATAATGTAACTTGCATACTGACGTGCACCCAACGGTCGTACAAGCAACGTGCGGCCAAGTCGAATGTAATGACGTGCAAGGAGCGTATAAAGAGGAAGTGCTGTTATCGAGCGCCATCCTTTGGGCTCCTTCATCTAATTTCGTGTTAGTTGAAGTTTGGTGTTTGTTGATTCGCGACTTTCAGATCACCTTGCGCTACCTGGCGACAGGAAGAAGCCTCCAGGACCTCAAGTTCACCACAGGCATTTCCCCCCAGGCTCTTGGAGTCATTATTCCGGAGACATGCTCAGCCATCATTCAGGTGCTGCAGAAGGACTATATTAAGGTATGTTTCATGTTAATACCACATTTTATGCGTTTCTGTTTGATAATATGGTATTTTCCCCTTTTGCCAATACCTAATTAGTAACATTACAATATGTCTAATATATCTTCTTTGGCCTCATGCATGCGCTAAGCTTTTTTCACCTCCTTTTTTTCCTCTACACACCTCCCCAGCATGTTGTCCAGTGTCCATACACACTCAGAGAGCTGCCATCAGGGGGTACAGGCAGTACTGTTGTAAGGGGCCCCAGTGTCTCAAGGGGCCCTTACAACAAAGACTTTAGCAGTCTTTAACATTGGAGTCTATGGGAGGGGGGCATCCAGTTTTGGGAGACCATTCTCCTGAACCCTAGGCGACAAAAATAACAAACTTTGCCCACAAGGAGAGGACCCCCTGGACCACAACTGGTTCAAGTTTGGGACCTGCAGCACCTATGCTTGGGCACGAGGTCTTATTGCAAGCATTGAGTGAGGCTGTGTTGCCTGTGCACTGCTTTTTGAAGCCTTTGGACTTCACACTAGCATGCATTGCACACTTCACTGGGTTATGCTTGGCAGGCTACATCTCTCAAGTGTGACAGGGTGTATTGTTCCTACTGGGGCTGCAACATGTGTACACCCCTGGCCAGTGGGCAGATATGGTGGAATGGCCCAGTGTGAAGGTCCTGGGTAAGGTTTGTGGTCTTAAGGGGGGGCAGGTTTAAAGCTGTGTAAGGACCCCCCACATTTCTGATGGCTGCACTGCCCACTCAGCCTGGTAATGCCACAATTATTTATGTCAGATGCAGTTTAGGCGTCCCCCCCTCCCAAAACACACACTTTTGCCACATTATTTTTGGCTTTCCAACCAGGCAGTGCTTGAGGTGTTCTTATTATGTGAAACCTAAGCCCCATGCTCCCAAAAAGTTACATCATTTAAAACTACTGTATCTCCAGAAATGTAATCTCCTATACACACTCTCCATCTTTTTCTGGTGACATTTCCCTACTATTTCCCCAAAACATGTAGTGCAAGGGCCTGCTTGATTTGCTACTAATTTGACCTCATGTGATCTCTTTTGTTTGAATATGGTTTGAAAAGTGTAAATTTTCTGTAGGTTGTGCTTCTCCCATGTCTTACATCTTGACTGAGTTGGGAATGGAAGTGTAGCCTTATGTTGCCCTTGCATTTGTATGTTGAATAACATTTTTATGTTTGTTGGCAAAGTCTAACTGCGGGGTGCCATTGATGGCAAGCATGTTCGGATTGTACCACCACCCAACTCTGGCTCCTATTATTATAACTACAGGGGTTTTGCAGCATTGTGATGCTTGCCATAGTGTCTGCGAGCTATGAGTTTTTGTACCTGGACGTGGGGAAGAATGGCCGCAACCCTGATGGAGGCGTCATCATGCAGACGGAATTTTATGGGCGGCTTCAGAATGGCACCCTCAACTTGCCACCTGCAGACCAAAATGTGGAGGGTCTGAACTTTGTGTTTGTTGCAGATGAGGCGTTTGGACTTGGTGAACATATCATGAAGCCATTTCCGCAACGAAACCTGACCCCTGACGAGCGGATTTTTAATTATAGACTTTTACATGCTCGAAGAGTGGTGGAAAATGCGTTTGGCATTTTGGCCAACAGGTTCCCTCTGTTTTTGACGCCAATAAACCTGGCCTTATATAAAATAAATCACGTGGTACTGTGCTGCTGCATTCTGCACAATTTTTTGCGCAGGAATGCAACCAATTATATACAAACTGGGCCCACTGACATTGATGCAGCCCTGCCAGGCCCAAGTACATCCACTGAAGGTCATCCGCCGTTGGATGCAATGGCAGACCTTCAAAGTAGACGTGCTACCTTGGCCACCCACAACGCAAGGGATTTGCGTAACAAATACATGGAATATTTTGTGGGGAGAGGGGCTGTGTCCTGGCAAAACATGATTCCTGATCTTTAATGTTACCCTTATAAATTAATCCTTCAGTTTAACTACTCTTGTCTGTGGTTTTTCAATGTGTAAAAGAGATGTTCTATATGTGCTTTATTTTTGCTCTTGCTCCAAGAGAGAAATCTAACCTTCATTTCTCCATGAGATCCAAATTTCACCTTCAGAAATGTATTTTGGTGTGCAGGGGTTGTGCTACATATACACAAACACAAAATGTTGTTGGTGTTCATGCATTCCATGCATGAAGAACAAAAACATGATGCATTAGCAACTGTTTTAAATGTTTTGAGATGAACTACATCTACAAAAGAGCACATTTGCTGTGTAAAGACCTAAACTTTATGGAACTCACAGGCATACATAAAGTAAAGAAGAAGCCACACACTGTTAGTATCAAACCTTTATATTGTTTGCACATTCTGAGGTGCTTTGCAACATTTTAAAAAACAGATCTAAAACATATAAAAACTGTTAGGCCACAAACAAAAGCGTGTAAACATGTACTCCATCTCATCAGGGGTTGTCGAGTGTCATCTTTCTGGGTGGGCTAACCCCCCTTCCTCCAAACTGGAGTTTCTTGGAGAAAGGGGTGTTGCATCTGAGAAATGTGTGAGTTGATCCCATCACGGGTTCTGAGCTGACCCGTTTTGGGAGTGGCCACCTTTAGCCAAACTCCACTATCTTGGATAAAGGGAGGCAACCCCGAAACGTGTCAGCTTCGAACCCCTGATGTAATCAACTCACACATCTTGCAGATGCAACACCCCTTTCTCTAAGAAACTCCAGTTTGGAGGAAGGGGGGTTAGCCCACCCAGAAAGATAACACTTGACAACCCCTGATGAGATGGAGTACATGTTTACACGCTTTTTCAGGAGGCCGTTTAAATTGCGCAACAGGCCCTAAAATGGGGTCCACAAAACCAGCCCAATTGCAAGAAGAATTGGCTTAAAATTTGGCAAGCATGTCCCCAACATCCGTCAGTCGCCGCTGGAGGTTCTGCGCTGCCCTCTGCTGTTTCTGCGCTGCCCCCTGCTGTTTCTGCTCTGCCCTCTGCTGTTCCTGTGCTTCCCTCTGTATGTCCTCGAGCTCCGCACAGCACCATTGGATGTCCCTCCTCAGTCTTCCAATGGTGCACTGTGGAAGCTCATGACCTGTTAAGTAGAAGAAAATGCATAAGGGCAATGATGGTCAAGTGGCTGAGGGCCAACATAGTGATTTGTGTTATTTTGTTAGTTTTTTGAAGTCATATCTTGACATTGATTGGTATTGTATGCCCGCGCTGTGATTGGATGGAGGCACAGACCTGGAAGCAGGGTGCTTAGACCGCTCCAACAGCTTAGTTCCAAGGTAACTATTTCAGAAACAGTTATTATGTGCTGCATAATAGCTGATTATGCCTTGGATGGGCCTATTTTTTTGGGATTGGTTGGGGGGGAGGGGGTGCACTTTCAAAACACTTGAACCTCCCTGGCGGTATGATTATTTCAGGTTTTTTGTGCTGAAAGCATGCAAATTTTGCATTTTATATTGTAGGCCTGTAATTATTAGGTATAAATCTATCTAAACAAGAATCTAGTAGACATCCCGGGTATAATAAAGTTTGAAACATGAAATCATAAATTATAATAACTATAACCAACGCTCGCAGGGAACGGAGCCCGGCGCACAGAGGCATCGGGCAGAGGACACAGCCTGCAGACACACAGGGGGACATCGCTGGATCCAAGGGATAAGGTGAGTTGCGCTGCCTTGGATCCAGCGATGCAATACCGAGTGTGGCTCGGGTTACCGCTCTTGGTACTGAAATTCCACCCTGAGCCACACTCGGGAATACTGCCAAGGAGGTTAAAGGCAACAATAATAAAGGCCATGGCCATACTTTAGAACAAAGTAAAAAAGGTGTGTTGGTTATTAACTGCTGTCTGCTGTCCCATGTACCAATAGACATGTCAATACACAAGAAACAATAATAGAACAGTACTTACAAGGGCAAACGACAGGTTCCCTCGGGACTCCGGATGTTGGGGCAGCTCCTGGCAATCCGGTTCTTCTAAAAAAAAAAAAAATAATGCATTCATTGAGCATCCCAAAGTCACTACAGGTTCAACACATACATTGTGGGATATGTTTCAAGTGTACCAACCTTGCAACTGGGCTGCGCTGGGTGCATCTGGTGGACTTGCACCACTGGCTTGGGGGGCCTCTGTAGTATTTTCTGAAACAAAACAACAACAAAGGGACGATGATGCCATTTGCCACAGCCAAAATACTTGACAAGTGACAACATTCGTCAACTCCTACAGCTGCTCCCCCCCCCCTCGCTCCTATGGGATGTGGGCTGTCTGCTATCCATCATATGCATTTGTGTGCCTTCCAGCACAGGGGGCTATCCTCTCACCATATCTGCACTAGCAAGACTGGATTAATGGGCACTGATGAATCAGTCAGCAGCCAGTAAAGTGATACTTATCCTTTAATTTAGGCCTGAAACCCCCATCCTTTTGTCCACCTAGCAGCACCCCTGTCTGTGGCACAATTTGTATAATTGCCATTTAGCACTTACCTTCTGGGCGTGAAGGTGGGCTTGATGCCACCTCTGCTGACGGACCAGGGGTGGGATCATCCTTTGGTCCCTGAGGGGGGTGGGTCCTTTGTTTTTCAGTTTTCCTGTTGCAAAATACAAAAAGAACATAAGTGCAAAAGCTAAAGGAATGTCTGAAAACAGTCTGAAATGGTATTCTTCATATACAGTATGCTTGATTTGGAAATGAAATTTGGGAACCCCAAGGCATACAAAGAGTTTAAAAATCCACAGATAATTCTCTCTAGCTACTTTGACCAAGAACAGATCCAGACACCGAATTTACACATCTACATCCTGGTTACAAAAAAATATTGCTTACTTTTTTCGAGGATCCAATGGATCCGGCGCAGTTGGTCGGGCTCCCGATGCATAAGATCGGACCAGTGCTTGCGCAGCTGATCCTTGGCCCGCTGGACCCTATATTTTGCAGACAGCCTCTCAATCACCCTCTCCAGGATGTAATCCTTGTGGCTGTTGGGCCTCTCATACTCCCCCCTTTTGCAATCGTAATTCCTGGCCTCCAGGATTCCAACCATATTGACCATTTCTGGCCTGGTCATGGGGGTGGCCTTCAATTTCCTGTGGCTCCTGCGAGAATCTGCCATGCTTGCTGCTCGTTTCGTTTGGACGATCGTGGAGTTGCGATCATTTGTTCGTTCCGTGGAGGCGTTGGTACGTGTCACGCCCCAGCATCACGATGCACCTGAGAGCGGTACGCATGCGCAATGTATAGCAGGGTATAAAAGACAAATGAACAGTCACGGAAACTGCCGTAGGAACGCTCTGTGGGAACGACCGCTGTGTGGGAACGACCGATGTGTGTTCAACCGAACGTTCGCCTGGAATTTCTGATATAAGTGGGTAGAGGCCTATACTGTTATGCTTGGATTGCATTGGGAAGAATGGTTTATACTGCTTAGGGTTCACCCCTTTAATTCAGGACAGATATTAATTGCTCATGTTCTGTAGCTGATTAAGGTGGTAATTAAACTCACTTGGTGCCTTATCTGCATTAAATTAGCCTCTGAACCTGTGTAATTCATATGTGTCCTGGATTAAAGGGATGATGTGGCAAGCCTGATACTGCTTGGCTTGGGGCCTAGATTTGGTGGGGCTTTTATAGGGGTATGCTGGATGAAGTTGCATGATGCTTTGTCTTGTGTCTTGCAGGCATAATGAGCGACAGGTTCTTTTCGCAGGACTTCCTGCCGCAATTTATTGACTTGACCCTGCCTGTGGAATGTCCACCTGAAGGACTATTTTAATAGGGCCCGCAAGCTGGCAGCTCTAAACCAGCTTGTGGAGCTGTGTAAGCAAATCAATCCTGAGGCAACCACAAAATATGTGAGGACAAAAATCGCCAACCTTAGGACGACCTTTGGGAGGGAGGTGAAGAAGCTCCAGGATTCCAAAAGGTCCGGAGCTGCAACATTTGCGGTATACATACCCAAGCTGTGGTACTTTCACAGCCTGCGGCTCCTACAGCATGCATCTGAGGCTAGGCCATCCCTTTCCACCCTTCCCTCTACTTCTGGTGAGGTCATGGCTCCTAGACCTGAGGATGAAGATGAGGAGGCTGTCTTGACCCAGGTATAGTGTTGGTGAACATATTGTAAAGATAAAATACAATGATAAGAACTAAACATTATTGTCCAAACATTTGAGTCTTAACACATTTGTTTCTAGATCCGAACCCAGTTGTGGCCTAAAGTCATTTTAAGGATAAATCAAAATGCTGGTGCCAGAATTCTAGTCTTTGTTATTTCTAATTATTCAATAAGCAACAGTCTTGAAATGTAAATTTGTTTGGATTCATCACCCACACAAACAAACATATTCTAATAATGTCACTTTTTTATACAGGAAAGAGTCACTGACACGGTGACTGAGGAGGATGCAGCTGGCTTGTCCCAACCATGCCAGTCCCAAATTCCTCCACTGGAGGTTGGGAGGAAAAGAAAGAGGAAGGCGCAGAATGTGGATGAAGCTGCTTCCTCCTTCTTCCAGCAGACAACCCAAGTCTTCCAAAGAGAGCCAGAGCAGGAGGAGTCCTTTGCTGCTTACGCAGCAGCAAAGCTAAAGAAGATGGAGGAGTTTCAAAAAATAAAAGCTGAGGAGCTCATGAGCCAGGTCCTTTTTAAGGGGGGGCGATGGGGCTCCTTACCCAACACACGAGACTCCAGGAAGATGTCCCTCCACCTCCACCACCTACCCCATCTCACCACCCAACCCAACCACCACACTAACAGGCTGGCCAGCGGCAGTTTTATCCCCACGGGCCCCAACAACCCTGCTCTGGGGATTATGGGCAATACCCCCATTGAGTGATTTATTTATTTTTCTGTATTTTTGTTGTTTTTTTTTTGTTGGTTTAATTTTTACCATATTTTGTTGTGATAAAACAGTTTTTTTCTGTTATATTTTCTTTCCCTAAAAATTGCTGCCATAATTTATTTTCTATTCTTTATGCTTCAAAAATAAAGAATATTTAAAATAACAATACTTGCCTAAGTTTATTAAAGAAAATGACAGGTTTGAAGTAGGCAGTTACATTAAAAAGAAAAGTTAGAACAAATAGCAAGGGACCACAAACAAAGTTCAATTAAAGGAATTCTTATATTTCAGAGATTATAATGCTAGGAAAATGTTCAATAGAATAAAAGAGATTAAAAATAATGCAAATTCTATTAATATCACTACAGAACAGCTGTCTTTTATTACATTTGTAACATGTGTATCACTAGCAATGCATCTTCATTATTATCCCATTGAAAAAGATGCTAATGTGCGTGCA